>NW_019059628.1:1784411-1811285 GCF_000696155.1 Zootermopsis nevadensis
GAATCATTATTTGTTTTCTCGGCATTGTTGTGGAACACAACAATGCCGAGTATAAACAAACATAAGTTGACATTGTTGATGACGTAATTTATTGACGACAACGAGGAATCACAAATTTTTATAATATAGATAGAAGAAGAAGAAGAAGAAGATAAGCTTAACAAAGTTAGAGAACGTTAGGGAATACAATACAACAATAGTAATGACGTGTATTCACGTATTTCCAACGAATGGCGTCCATCACACGAACGTGCACATGACTGCGACACAGAGCGCATGCGTAGCTCGCGTCCAATTGACTTAAAAGGTGTAAATATTGTTCAGCACGAATGGCATAAAAGAACAGCTGAATGAATTTAATTAGTACAAGCAAGAGAAAAGTACAAAGGGCCATTCACCAAGACCACGAAGCGTGAGCGACTCAAAATAAGGGTCAGGTAGCAACTACACAAAACAGCAGCGATTTATCTGCAGAACGTAACGACTACAAACAGGTTCAAGAACAGCTTTACGGCAAATGTTTTAAATGTTCTAGACTGCTCGCCGAAATAGCAACGTATGAATGGTTGTTATATTCTTCTTTCTTCATTTTCTTCCTATGTACTTCTCTTCATGCCACGGTGGTCTAGCGGTTAGAACGCTGGCCTCGTAATCCTGGGGTCTCGGGTTCTATTCCCGGCGGTGCCCGAATTTATAACTTGTGTTGGGCAAGGCCGTGGTCTATGTTTCTCCGTGGCATCCCAACAATTACTCCATTCACACACAGAAGAAGGCAATGGCAAACCACTTCTGGATCATCTGCCAAGAACGTATATGAACAGGTCCCAGTCCGAGAAAAGGATGGAAGGATCCTGTTCATATGGACCTGTCGTCTGACAGAACACTAAATAATAATAATAGTACTTCTCTTCCTCCGCCCTCATATCCTCATCATATTTCTGTTTCATTTCCTTACTCTTATTCTATTTCTTTCTTCCCTTATGCCTCATTTTGTTATCTTCCTTGTCTGTTTCTTTCTCCACTTTATCCTCTTCATCATTTTTGACATTTTATAGTTTATTAATGACGCATTCAATATCTCACACTATATAGCGTCGGACAGAGAACAGCAGTGAGTGATGAATTGGAAAGGACGTGGAAGGAAGCGGTCGTGGCTTAATTTAAAGTACTCTCTAGGCATTTGCCTGGAGGAACTAAGGAGACCCACAAAAAACCTGTCTCCGGACCGGTGTTTGAACTAGAAACTTCCCGAATATGAAGCAGAAATTCTAATCACTCAACAACGACGTTTGGTTTATGTTCGCTGTCCTGAGCGGCACAATTGTACTTTAGGAATCTGTAAGGGTTTGTCTGGGTATTGTACGGTCTTTCACGGTCTGTTTTGTAGGCACCGAAGAGGTGCAGCCAGTTCTGTCAGACAACAGGACGACCCTTAGTCTTTGACTGTAGAAACGAGAAATATGGTTGGTTAATGAATCTCACAATTCGTACTTTGTGCCCCATTTGTGGTTCACATTACATCCTTTCATCTTTGCGCTGTGCCTTTATGTTGAGTTAATATCTCGAATTGGACAATGGACGCATCCATCCTACATTGAACATGCTTGCTTAATAGGGGTTTCGAAAAGGACTTTATGTAGCATACAACAGGAGGTATATTGTTATGTACTAGCTACATCGTCCTTTCCCCACACCTTGATTCCTTCAGAACTGACTTCTTTCTATACCAAAGAGCAATATTACATGTATAGCAAACATCAGTACAACAGTGGATGTGACATTGTGCTCACGAATAAGTAAACATAATTATAAACAATTGAAACAAATAAAAAGGAAAATGTCTGTCTACTGGGTTGTTGCTCCGTGTAGTCTGGTAGAAGTTTACTGACGTTTTAGAAGTCCTTGCTGCCTCCATCATCAGATCCTGCTTTTATTATAATTCAGTTTTATCATGTGTTATTCATTTGTGCATAAAACTGGAAATGCTACTCAAATGGAATGCGCATATATTTTAAAATCTTCTTTGCTTCTTTTAGGCTTACATACCTCTTTTGTCTTTATGTTTATTTATATGGCAGAAACAGATGTGGAATCTGATGTTATAACGATTATCACTTTATATGTGTCAAAGTACAATTCACACTGTATATTTAAAATTCTAATGTTGAAAAACATTAGAAACGCTTCAAAATAAAAATGTATTAGTTAACCCTAAATCTAAATAATTCTAAAGCTTCAGTTCATACCTCAAAGAGAACACACTTCTCCCTTAATGTTGTTTAAGGAAATAATTGCTGTTCATACTGAACCTTTAGAGGTAAGTAAATATTTTAAATTATATAAATAGTATTTCTAGGCTTAAAATTAAGCCACGGTGGTCCAGCGGTTAGAACGCTGGCCCTGTAATCCTGGGGTCTCGGGTTCGATTCCCGGCGGTGCCCGAATTTATAACTTGTGTTGGGCAAGGCCGTGGTCTAGGCAACACGGAGTTTTCCTCCGGGGGCTTCCCCGGTTTCTCCGTGGCATCCCAACAATTACTCCATTCACACACAGAAGAAGGCAATGGCAAACCACTTCTGGATCATCTGCCAAGAACGTATATGAACAGGTCCCAGTCCGAGAAAAGGATGGAAGGATTCTGTTCATATGGACCTGTCGTCAGACAGAACACTAAATAATAATAATAAGGCTTAAAGTTAGCTTACGACCGCTTCCTTCCACATCCATTTAAATTCATTACTCATAATTATCCACTCATTGACATAATTTCTGCAGATGAGAAAGAGTCCTTAAAGAAATATCGTTACTGGAACCCTGTGCTAAGAAAATTACCTCATTCATAGACATGAATTTGGTGTGACCTTGAACTGACGGCATTTTGGTGACGGCTGTTGTAGATGACGTGCATATAAATCATTCCACTTTCCATCTTCACATTCTACTTCCATAAGATCCGTATTAATTCTATTATCTCATCTCGTTCTCTGTCTCCCAGTACATTCCTGGCTCAGTGTTCAAGATAAATTTTCTTTTTACGCCTTTGCGCCCCATTTCTACTCCAGCTTAGGAACATGTCCATCCCATGTCAACCCCATACACTTCACTATCCAAAAAATACTAGGTGACGTGTATAATAACCTTAACTTCTGAATTAACACGATCTTTCTTAATATTAATCCTCTTTCGGTTTATCACGTGTAGTGCTGTTTGTTGAATCTAATTTCGTGTTTTTATTTATTTTAGGTAAGTCCTGTTGCGTGCTGTATCCTCTCACGTTCTGCCATTATTGGTAAGTCCGTTAACGAGTGATCTGGTGAGTAAATGATTAATTTACGACTGTAATCTGCATCATATCCTGGAAGAACTTAAATACGCTTAACTGGACATAGTCATTTGGAATTTTAGCAGTTCTTACGATAACAGTGCAGTAAGTTTTTAGTGTAAGTTAGGGAGAGGTACAACATATTTTTTCCATGCTAATATACTAACAGATGTGGACGCGAAACTGAACAAGTGGCCTTGTGATTTGGCATTGCCTCTTCAAGAGTTGTAATGCGTATTTTGTATGAATTGTAGGTCTTTCTTCTCCGTTTAACAATACATTTCTGTTTAACGCAGTTTCTGTTCCTTTTTTGGTAAACAAATCATCAAATGGATACATA
This sequence comes from Zootermopsis nevadensis, assembly GCF_000696155.1. The sequence continues at coordinate 1,788,074 of NW_019059628.1, forward strand.
AATTGCTGTCTAGGTATGTTCATGCAGTTAAACACGTAACCCTGAAATGCAAAATAAATTACCGTATTATGTATGTAAATAAATAGTGTGTCCATCTTATGGAAAATAAAATCAATGTTATCAATATTGCAACAATAAAACCAATAAAATTTGGCAGTTGTGTTAGAAACCTGTAATATTGCATCATGTTACAGATCTATCGCCTTTAAATGTTTAACAGTTACTCCGTGCCTGGTATCGTTGCTGGGTTATGAACTCTTGTTTTATGGTTTACACCGCTGTTATAACTAACTTTATAATGTATGAGATATATATGTTCATAGCTATTTGCAGTTTAATGCAAAAAGCGTTCGTTGTTCTATAGTCCGGTGGTAAATAATGCCATGTTACATCCTTTCACAATGTAGGTGCTGTATTTAATGAACGGCAGTACATGATATGAGAATGTCACCATAAGTAAGCATTTTCGTTAAGTGCGTTATGATTAACGTGGGCAAAGAATGAGAGCGTTCGTTAACTATTTAACAACGATTAACAATATTTAAATTTGTAGCACTGATTAATAATTCTAGAGATCGTAAATTTTGCGATGAAACTTCGCTTAGTTGCATTCGTTACGTGTCTCTTGTACGTTTTTGTGTTATGTGCGGCGCCAAAATGGAAGACAGGATGAGACTTAATGTAGTTGGAAACGTCATTCTGATAGCATGCAAACAAAAAGAAGGCCTCTTTCCGCCCAGTTCGACCCTCATGAACCACCCTCCCTCACTCTTTCTTGCAGTTCGTTTGTTTGTTAATGACGGGTTTCAATAGGAGCCGAATACCTGACTTGTTTGCTTGGATGCGGTAATTTAACAAAAGCCTCTGTCTCTCTCCTTTTTTATTATTTGGCCTCGGGAGTTCTGTCTGCAGGACACTTATTCCGGGAGTTGTCTGCCTGCCCCCATCACTGCACCCATTCTTCAGCTGTAGGTCTTAAGGCCTGCCATTTTATTTCCAAAGCATCTCCCTTCGCCCTTTGCTTCATGCTTCCAGCTTGGCTAATCGACCATTGTCAAGCTCGAAGCGTCCCACCCGCCTGTCTTGGATGAGGATTCACACAGTAGAAACATAACACAGCGGTAGTTTCCAACGCTTTCATCATGTTCACCGCCCACGTGAAAGATTGCATTCAGTCGTCAGTGAATGAAAAGGCGAATTGAAGTAATTATGCCGAGGAATTTCGCTTGGACAAAGCGACATATAATCTGTTTGTGAATCCGGTCGTATTATCGGTCCTTAAAATCCATCGTTTCTAACCGAAGAAAGAAAAAGAAATTCCACTAATGTATTTTCAAAATACTACAAATGTATGTTTCGGATAAAGCAATAGATTTGTGGAAAGTCTGGTTGTAAATGAGTAGTTTACTTTAGTAAATTCATCTAAAAGTATTATGATCCAAGATTGTGGATTGGATTGAAGTGGTTCAGGGTGGTGTTCAGTGGTGGAATTTTTAATCACGGTAATGGATTTTGGCCCCATAAAAGTCGAGGAATGTCTTAGTTTTGATAAAATAATTGGATAATGTATGAAAATGTTAGTCAATGGTTTCGTACCGAATGTCTGTATTTGTATTTCAGTTACATAATTAATTAGCTATGGTAAGATAAATTAAAGCCGGTCACACTGGCCGCCTAGTCTGGGGCGTGGGCCATGACCGCCCGGACATTGGGGGACCGTGGGTTCTTATCCAGTTCAAGGCATGTCGGCGTCTGTGTTGTGCTGTCATATTCTGGTTGATGCCTTGAGATGGGCTGATCACTGATCCACGGATTCGTACCAAATGTGTGAGTAGATTAAGAAACCTCCAAAGTGAGGATGCCAAGGTCATTGAGGGGCTGTAGAGCTACTGATGATGATGATGATATAAATTAATGCTCCTCCGCCGTGAGAACGTTAAAACCCAAGCAAATGTTACACATTACGTATGTGAATAATTGAGCTCTCTTTAGGTGGAAATGCTTCATTCAAATACAGTTTAAATTGCACTTAGCTTTGAAATAATTTATGTCCATTTGTTTGATTTTTCATAGGTAAGACTTCGCTTGAATGTTTGTCTGATATGTAAAGGATCATTCAAAGCGTTCTTTTGTTATTTTAACAATTGATGTCGGCAACACTGATTCGTCTCAGTCACTGGAGAAGAAAGTCGACTCAAATTTAACATGATCCTGCCACATGAACAACATAGTATTGACTTAAGAGATGGTACAAACGTTGAAGCAAAGCATAGCTGTCCTCTCTCTCCCTCCTCCCTCTCTCCTCTCCCTCTCCTCTCCCCCCCCCCCCCCGACCACTCTGCTCACAGTCCAGGCCAGTTTCAGTTTGTAACCATATAATCATAAACTATAACCTCAGTTAAGTCTTCAGTGTGAATTGGTAAAAGAACAGAGTACAGCTTGCAGTCCCCAGCGGTTGCATGTTTTAAGCCGATGCATAGAATTTATATTTCTGCGTTAAAGAATCGTATTTTTTGCTTTCGATCCCCCATTTTCCAGATGTGAAGAGAGAAACTACGTCTCTTCTCAAAATGATGTAAGTGATTTTGATAACAATTGGACAGACATACGACGGTGATTGAGAATAAAGAGTAAATATGAGAATATTAGAATTTAAGAATGAATCCGTAACTGGGAGATGAAGAAAATTACATCATGAAGAGATTTGTAATTGAAAATCTTAGTTACAAAACAAGACGTCAGGAAAAGTGGTTTTTTTCGGGAATTAACACATTTGTTATGTGGGTAATATTGACGCCATGTATATGTTTTGCTTTCATAAGAACAGGAAACTTCTTGACCAGCTGAGCTACTATCAACTTTCATGAAAGACCGTGCACAAAAGAGAAGTTATTTTGTCATTAATACACGAAAACTGAGCCGAGGAAATGTGTAAATGGATGGAGAGATCACCGCAGGCGGTGTACTGGTCGTGTTGTGAAGTAAAAGGAAAACCATTTCGTTTGGAAAATTTATACATATTTAGGAATAATATAAACCCTTTTAGGGCTGAGTACTGTTCTTGCGACTGCACTCAACTTGGAAATCAAAAGCGGTTCCTACTGATTATTGTTCTTTTTGTATGGTGTATGTTTGTTATCGGTATTCTTGTGCATAATTTTTGTAATAACTAGCCATTGCAATCTCTCTTCTCTTAAAGTTGCTTAATAGTAACCTAGCGAAATGTGCTCCAAACATTTTTCTTCATTTAATTCTACATTTAGTCACAAATTTTATTTAAACTACAAACACATTTTTCTTGTTACATTTTCCTTTTATGTACGAGGACAAATTTTTGTAGGTTAAAACAGGGAAATTCATTTATCGTTTAATTTGATACTCTGATATGGTAGAATCGTACATAACCAACCATTTAAGTTAACTGACTCTGGTATTAGGCCTATAACCCGAATGTTCAACAAGGCTAACTCATAAGCTCACTATTAGCCACACTTCTGAACCAGTTACATCGCCTTCCGATAGATCTCACGACCTATTTTCCTGAGATCCACTTTAATATCATTTACTGTCGGTGTTTCATCTGGCTGTTATACTCGCACATGGTTAAATTTTAAGTAAACCACAAATAATTGAGACGGGATGCACAGTCTCTAAGTCCCACGAACATTTCCCTTAATCCATCTGCCTTGTTTCATGCTGCTATTAATTTGTAAAAACGTAACGCTAATTCCCATTCCATGGGAAGCACAAGACAGCTCTGGTTTCTGCACCATTAAAACAATGTGGTAAACCACCAATTACAATTACGTGCAGCTAGTTCGCTTCCATTCGTCATCATGATGGCTGCCGTAGACGGAGCGTACAGCGTCGTCTCATATGAAGGCGATAACTTGGGACACATGACGTTACCCACGAACCTGCGAGCGTAATCTCTTAAGCACGCAAATGACTTCCGTTACCGTTCAGTCTTGAACAAGTCATCATGCAAGAAAGTATGCATAATGGCTCGATCTATTAGACAGTTGGTAGGACTCCTTGGACGAGGGATCGGCCCGTCGCAAGGCCTCTACCTATTTACAGGACAACACAACGCGGACAAACATCCATGGCTTGAGTGGGATTCGAACCCACGCTTTTCAACACAATTACCTGTCATTAATGGATTAAAAAATAAAACATGATTAGACCACATCCCTGATAGCACGTCCCAAGATTCTTCTCAGTCATATGGCCATTTGTGCACGGAGCGGTAGTGTGGTATGTCTGAGATGTGGGGGGAGAGCCTCGTGAGGTGCTGTGGTGCCATTTGGTCTGGCTGAAGGCAACAAAGTGGTCAGCGAGGAGATATCTGACTAGAATAAACGTGTTAAGAGCAGTAAGATGTCCATTGACAATTCATAATACAATCGATTGCTCGATATTATTAACATTGCAATGCATGATAATTTCGAGTGTGAACGGTCTGGCAACACTGTAGTAATCTACCTTCTGCCACTCCTCCGACGTTTGGTTTGACGCTAACTTTAGTACTAAGGTCAAGGTCTACCTTCACACTTCGTTTCTTTGATCAGTAAGTTATAATTTTTGAAATAGACTGTCGTCGACTCTTTCTTGTAATACTTTTAGTCGAGTCTCTGGATTCACTGCCCATGCACCGATTACTCCCTTGCAGTGGTTCTTAGCTGCCGTATAGATTTGCTTTTCGTGCTCGCTCCTACTTGCAACTTCTTTTCCAATCGTCCGTCAGTCCCGTCCATTCTCCCTCTTTTAACCTTCTTGCCTTCCCCCTCTCCCGCGGAACTTGTAGATGAGGTCGTTGACTTAATCCTCTGCGAAATCGTATGCGGTAAATGCATATGGCTAATCAGTTAATTTTATCAGTATCCGCTGGACGTTTGAACAAAAGGCCAATTCCAAACTTGTAGATCAGCCTGTATTGACGCTGAGACTGGATGGTCGGTGATGAACTAGGCGCTTCGCACACCCACATTGACAGTTAATGGATTCTCGGCATGTCAGTCATGTAGACGTTTGAATTGGAAATCCGTGTTACAGAATTAGGCTCACTCGAGCCACGCGTAACTATTCTTGATATAAAGACCTTAAGAATGCTTAGCAGTAGAGCCTACTATCTGGGACGTGGGAGGGGGGTGCTGTAGTATCATTAAGTGCCAAGTGTTGTCTCTGAGGCTTGGGGTTCTCAAGGAGATGAGTCTGAAGAGGACTGTCTTCTGGCTTGTTCCACCGTATAGTCTGGTAGAAGTGTCACCATCTTCTAATGAGGCTTGGGAAAGATTTTGCTGCTTATTCTCTGAATAAAATGAAAGGTATAAAGCGATTATTACTGAGAAACCGATCGTTAAAGCAGATAATGCAGTTGCCAGTATCTTGTAATCTGTGTCATCCGGAATTCTACCATTCTGGTTTTCGGAGTCTTGGGTCTTTGATTTTAATATTCTTCATAGTATGGCAGATGTTTAATTATTTATTGTCCGGTATTCAATTCGTTGTTGTACGGTTTAAGTACTGATGTTGGTGCTCGGATTTAAAAATCTAAAGCCAAAATTTTAGGGTTTTCAGTAAAATGTATTTTTAATGTTTTAAATATTGTCATATTTAAATGCGTATTTGTGTCTAATAGTGTGTCCTATTTACTTGAATAGCTTAGGGGCTTGGGTTATTTTTTTTTAAATACGCTATTCAAACATGTGTCGAGAAATGGTATTAAATTTCGGAAATCATATGTATTGATAATACTGTTCCATAAAATTTAATAAACTTAATTTCATTCGCTTCTCCCTTCCAAAGAACATTTTGCGAATCTGTACCGAACGTTTCATTCTTCAGTGAAGGAATACCGACGGTTGGAAATACATTTCTTGCCCATTACCATACTTCGATTTGTTTAACTTCCATTGAATTCTATCTGCTATGACTTGAATTTGGTATTGTTGTGATTTGCGAACAAGTTGAAAGCCAAACATCGGCAGGTGACGTGGTTCCGGGACCCGTAATGTATTCTTGTGGAATATATGAAAGAAGAGATTCTGCTGTTTCAGTTCCATCTCGCTTGGCTGCTAACTCGTACGCCCAGATTTGCTGAACTGGAATCGCTTGTTTTCTCAGGCCCTGCTACTTCACTTGGGAGGTGCACACTGTATTGCGCATTTCTTGTTTTTTTTTTAAAATAGGCTGCAACCGCTTTATTCCCAGTTCTCTTTAATTCAACTTACATGAACATCGACTGGTATGGTTTACGCTACATGACGTTCCGGTTGATTCCCATCCATTAAGTAATTTGAAGATGAAATATTTGTTTATAACGCACTTCATCCGTTAGAATACCTGTATAGCGTAGTTTAATAATAAATAACTTCGTATATCGCTCACAAATGTATTATGTTCTTGTTCCATTACAAGAATAAACAATGTTTGCTCCTTTGACAATCTTCATACTATCTTTACCTATTTAGGGGTCCTTTTTCAGAATTTCCGACCTCATTTTTGTATCCATTTCTCATCTTCCAGTGCGTGGTACTTGCCCGATGCATCTCATCCGCCTAATTATTAAGAATAAGCGAAATAAGCCGTGCTTTTCCAATTGCGGGATTGTGCGTTATGCAGGCCAGAAGTGCATACTGTATTGTTATTGACTGTGTTCCATAAGGGACTCTGTGTGTCATTGGTAGGTTATTGATGAGGAATGACAGTCATATTTATAAGGCCTATAGCTTATCATGCAGGCCATATGTAATGTTATAGTGAAAGTTTTGTAGACATCAATCAGACGGGAACATTTTATTGTGTTTCAACATAGCTACAAAGAGGAATTCTGAGCTCGACTGTGTCCGTATTGTGGTGAAAATGTTTGATCAGGATTGGTTTTCCGAATGCACGATTTTATGTTCACGATTTAGACGTAGATATACAACATGTTGTGAGTCACGGTTGTTGCATGGATGTTACAAGCCGTGTAGCAGGTTTATGGAAAAATATTTCCTCACGATGATATTAGGTGCATATCCTCAGTATACTCCGTGCATTTCTTCATAAACGTGCTAATTTAAAAGTAAGCCAGACGTATTAGAAAACTGAAATGTTTTCATTTTAAATCTTCGTGTTCGACATATTGGTGTGAACTTCGCACGGATGCTTGGCGCTTGTAAAGAAAATATTAGTTGTCTGTCGGATTGTTCGGGGTTTTGAAAGTAAAAAGGCTTGGCCATTCGCTTTCAGAGTACGACAAGCAGATTTTTACGAAATTGTCCTAAAATATGTATTTATCATTATATGAGTCCACCATTAAACTGTAATATTTTATTTTAACGTTCGGTTATGCAGAGAGAATACCGAGAATTTTTGACTTGTAGAAACAGTGCACTTTACATGTTATTTCTCTTCCTGACTTAGTTTTTAATTTTTTTTATTACAATGGTTACTCCGTCTTGTTCTTTTTACCCACGGGTTAGACATTTAATGCTTAAGCAGATTTTACTGTAGCGTATAGAAATACAGATTAATAGTTCAAGAATCATAGCGTTCAGGATGGCGTATCTTCGAGAGATGCTGACTCCTCCTGAGTTTAAATGTAATCTTCAGTATTCGTCTGCTTTGCAAGAAATCAGAAAATGAAAGATGAAGGTGGAGTTTTTGATCGCCGTGTTGATGGATGCAGCAGGGACCTCTGAAACGTCTGTGAACTTGTACCAAACAAGCCACAGAAACACTGAAGACAGTCATCTTCATACATCCATACAAAATTTACGGGCTTAACTCCAATACGGTAATTAATGAGTTAGACTTTAATTAGACCCCCAGGTTAGTTATTACAAAGACGCCACATTGTTTTACTTTCTATAAAGTATGTCATTAACAAAAGGCATATTATTTATTGTGTTGGTGTTGCAGATGGCAGGAAACTGAAATTTATACGTTTGGCATGATGCTCATTAGAAGTGTCATAACACAGTGATTATTATACCGTAAGCTTATATTTAGTTTTAAGTAAGGAAAATTATCTTAGAAAGTAAAGTACAATAACTCAGTCCAGAAGGTACAAAGTTGTCTTCAACTGTGGAAAGACAGGAGTGTGATGATGATCACGTGATGTATGAGTTCGGAGTATCGAGCCTTTCACACAGGCCCATGCTATTATGTCTTCATGTTAGGCGTGCATGAAACTGTGGTAGTCTATTGTTCCTTCTCAACCCTCACTTCATTTTGCTGAATACAGTTAGAATTGTTGGGCAAAGAAGTACAGTTACAAATCCGTGGCTTAAATCAATGTATTCCAATCGGCGTGTCGCATTAACTGTGATGTCCATTGAATTCAAATGCATTTTTACTCACGACGATGACTGTCTTCTGGGATGTTGTGCCTGCAGTCTTATAGAAACTGATTGATGTTTTCAGAGGTTCTTACTGTCTCCATCGGGGATATCACCCTGATCGTGAAGGTATCAATGACCTCTAAAACGTTGGTAAACTTCTACCACCCCAACCCAGAAGACAGTCATCTTCATCTCCAGTTATAGTTTATAAGGTACCGTTTACCATTTCTGGTTATGCGTTTTTGTACGCAGGAATAGTCTAACCTAGCAAATGATGTCTTGCGCATGCACAGGACTGCCTTTGGTTAGCATTTGGTTGGTTCTTCCTCCTGGATATTTTTGCGCGGTGCTCGATTGACTGTTATATAGCAGGCGAGGACGAACTCTTTCCTTACAGCCTGCAGCTTGCAGTCTGTCTGTAAACAAACTTACCCGCGCGCCCGTTGTCTGCGGGTAGTTTACTGTACTGTGAGGTCTTCCACCGGGTTAAATTAGCCTCATATAAGAGGGTCCCTCTTTGTGGAGAGTCATTCTGACAAATGAGGCTGTTTTATTCTTAACAGTCAGAGGTCTCACACAGATTTCCCCCATCTGAAAGTCTCAGTAGACAGAGCAGTATAGCACACTTGTAAGTTCTTAGCACAAACTCGTACATAAATGAACGCCAAATTTACATCCAGCTCCACTCTAAAACGTTCGGCAAATTTAATTTGGTCCTCGTGATAAAATGTAAATGCTAATTTAAACGAAGTTAAAATCCAACTTGATTGATTGTCGGTATACTGCCTCCTTCTTCAGGGCGGGACAGTATGTTTCTCTGAAACGTTGGTATCCACGGCAATAAGTCCCACTGAGTAACAGTGATTCATGTCTATTTATTTCAACCTGAAACCGCGTGCCAAACCACAGCGGCACTTTCATTTATAAGACGGCCACCCGTGTATAAGGAAGTTGGAGACAGAGATACTCTCGGTTTTAAGCGCTAAACTATACGGACATAATGTGGAGCTCCAAGAAGGTTCGTAGGCTGGGTGGGCCCAGAATCGCCGTTGAAGAGGAAATATTCCAGCCGCCATCAAACTTGTGTCTCACTGACTGAACCATCGTGGTTCATAAACGTGGCTTGAGACATGTAACAAAGTTCTTGCAGTAAAAGGACAAGGAACAACATTCTGTGAGCATTTTCAATGTTTCTGTCGCACAGTTCAGATAAAAAGGTCGTTTTACTTGGTGCATGTGTTTTATTGACTCTTACGTCACGTTTTCTGCTGATACATGGCTTATTCACCTGTCACTGTAGCAAGGCATGACTGTCGTCACATTTGGCTAGCTAAGTACGAGTAACACTTGCAGGCATGGGCTTTCCAATAGCACAACGACATTGCTGTAGTGTTGTGTGGCGATGAACAATGGGAATGTGAAACTCTCGTTAATATTTGTCGTAGAATGTCTTCATTGTTTCTGTCACGTAGCGCCATTTACGCATGCGCCATGCCCTCTGTGGGACAAAACATAACTTAACGAGTCCCATTTGCTCGACCCCAAACTGCAAACAAGCAAAATTGACGTCCGGCATTTTGGAGCAGGGGTGTAAATTCTTATTCTTCCGAAGGGAAATATTTCGAAACTGTTCTTTGTCTGTGGATCACATTAAGAAGTGCTTTGGTTGAATTATTTTAAGCCATTGTATCAAGAGCCAACGTTGTTCGTAAATAGAAGTCGTAATAAAGAATAACCAAAATATTATTTGTGATTTTTACCATAGATATTGGAATTTATTTCGCAGAGAAAATTGAACAAACCCGTTAATGAATATTTTATAACATTTATGATTACGAATTTAATTAAATCTAATTTATAAAGTCTGCAAATGAAAGCAAATATAATTGCAGGTTTAATTACATATAATTTATAGAAAATAAGTATTACTATTATTTTAAATCCTTTGTACCAAAGAAAATAAATGAGCTTGTAATATCCGGTAACAAATTAAGTAATAATTTACGCAGGCCTTGTTACAAGTGCCTCGGGTCGAATGTGGCCCGCGGGTCGCCTGTAGTACCATGATTTGGTCTAGCTATTATAGTGATAACATACACGTAATATCGTGTTATAATAAAACATATTATATTTAAAATTCACTGCATCTGTTATTTACACACGAAAGTAATCAGTCACCCGCTGTTTAAGAGAATTGTGATCAAGAGGATGATGGACCTCGAGGCCACGCGATTTTCATTTCTGTTTTTAGAGTTCAATTGACTCTGACGCGCTCTGTTTGGTGATTGCAGAAATTAAGGGCAGCCCATTGCATTTTAAAGCAGCTTGCCAGTCGTGTTATTGTTTCATGTTTCTGTTGCCTGCGTATTCCACCACCGCTGTCGTATGGTCGTGATAGTTTGTGCGCTTTCACGGAAGACTGCATTACACGTATTGGATACAGGACTGAATTGTTGTTGTTCTAAACGTACTCCCCTTCCTTGGTGGCAATGAATGTTTTGCTGTGTGGTATACCATTTTTCTCGTAAAGTATCTGCTAGATTACACGATAAATTTATCTGAAGCGTCTTCTATAATTTACAGCAATTTTATTAATATTAATTTAGTTGGTTCAGTTTACACTCTAAGCTGAACGTTATGAGACAAAGATCAATTATTAAACCTAATCACTTTAAATTAACTGTGGGTGATGTTAATTTATTGTTCTGTTTCTGTTACATACGAAGCGTGAATCGTATTACCCACCCGCGTCTAGAGCCAAAATCTAAGTTGCGTGGAAATTTACTTTTAAGTCCCTATAGGCTTGCTTCTAGTGTTTCTGGATGGCATACGAAGACAAATTTTCTTTTTACGTTCTGCAGACTCTTCGGGGCTGTGGGACCTATCCAACGTCCTCTAGAATGGGCACAGGAGTAAATCAGCTGGGACGTGAAGCTAACCACCCATATCCCAACAGTACCGAGTTAATACAGCGTGAACTTTACCATCACTTCCCAGCATGTCATGATGGCGTAGTGCTTAGGCAAAGAGACAGCGTTTTATAGCTTTCCAGTCGCTGGGAATTATGTTCAAATGAATATTTGGTTACGTTGCTGGAACACATCTTATGGTACCCACGGAATTAATCCGGGTGTCAGTCGAAGTATATATATGGTTAAAATAAGTTTTTAGACGTTGATAAAAACTACGACGGTTTGCGCCATGACATGGAAAAACTGGATTTTGTCAGGTGATATGACATCAGAAGACGTCGACCAACAAGTGGTGCTAGGTAGAAGGGCATTCGTGATACAGTGTCAGATAGAGTAGGTCGATAGGACAGTGGCAAATTGGCTAGCTTCCTAGTCACTCTTTTGACACTGCGTGTTTATAACAAAACATTCAGCAACAGACAAACATTCTAGGAGGGAAGGCACAATGGACTTCAGGGAACGCAAGAGTTTATATACGCTATAGATTCTAAACACAAAGATAGACAGCACTATATGTAAGACACTCGCATAGTGAAGGGAAGACAAAGCTTAAGTAGACACATAAATAAAAATGTCATGGAGATACGTATAAAAAAGATGAGCGACTGAGTTATTCTCGCATGAAAAGAACATAGTAACGTGTTGATGGATTCTTGTGTGATGCAATCTGTGTATAATTTATGTGGAATTTTGTGTAAGAAATGGGAAAGTCGTGGACCTCCGAGAGTAGTAGCACTTCAGAACACAGATTGAAGGTGTTTGAGAAAACATACCGAGCATTTGTATCTAGGGATTTTGACGTAACAAAGGAGTGAGTGCTGTGGCGGTTAGTCGTCGGCTTCTCACTGTGGAAGCCCGGGTTTGCGCCCTGGGCAGTCCAGTGGGATATGCGGTGGCCATTGTGGTGCTGGGGTCCTGCGCCGTAGCCGCGCGGTCTGAGGCATCATGCTTCGGACCGGCGATACGGAATGCGCGCTGGTTCGAGTCTCGGGGGAGAAGAAATTTTCTCGTGAGCTTTCGACCAGTGTATGGGACCGGTGCCAACCCAGCATCGTGAGGAAATTGGGGAGCTACAATGAGTAGCGTAATCCGGTCAGGAAAACTAGCAATGGCCGGGGCTTCGTCGTGCTGACCACACGTCACTCTATATCTGGTTGGATGATCGTCCACCTCTGCTTAGGCATGTGAACGCGAGGCCAGCAGTCAAGCTAGTCGGCTTTGGCTCTCAGAGGGCTGTTACGCCACGGATTTAATTTAATTTAATTTAATTGTGGTGCTGGGACGGTTCTTTTTGGAGTTCTCAGATTTCCCATGTCAGTATTATTCCACCTTTTTTCTGTATTTACAATGGGCCCGTTAGATGCCGAAGTTCCACAAGGTCGTATTCTCTTCCCATTGTAACAATATAGAAACGAGGGCAAAATAAATTATTGTTTAAGTCTTGAGGCGAGTAGAAATTGTTTGTATACTTAAATGTTCTGAGTACGTGTACTGTCTTTTACATCCCTTTTCCAAAAGTAATGTCAAGATACGCCTGTATTATCTGCAGATAATGCTGTAGCAGATCAAGTCTTTGATCATTTATCTTTTATTTTCCGCTGTCACGTACAGGGCCCTGTCGTGTCACATAGAGCGATCCAGAAACGGAATCGGGCAAGATAGACTGTTTTCATTCTATCGCTGCGTCTACATATTTCACATCTTTACATCAAAGTTCTTTGTTATAGAGCCTCAGTGTACTAAATAGTGTCTGAACTACCTTTGGAGAATGGTACGCTACCAGGGCCTACAAAAAGCCCACTCGTCAGTTCTTTTCACATTCTGATGTGTAAACCTATACCTCTTTAATAATGTCAAGACGTACTTAAGTTAAGCAGATAAGAGGAAGATAGCATATATAATAATGCATGTCGTATTTATTGATATGTGCCTATAAAATGAACGATTTTATAAGTAAATATTTAAAATAAAATGTTTTGTTTAATCTGTATTGTAGTATTTTATTTTATTAATATATGCATATTGCATGAATCACATTATTAGGTCTGTATACTCGTATTATATTATTATATCGGAAGCACACGTCAGTGAAACAAAACGTTTATGGGAATATACCCTGTAGATACCGGTGTCAGTAATAAACATTAGTATTTTTCGATTAATTTGCCTATTTCACAAGCGTCATTATTTTCCCTGGCCCCACTGACATACAGCAGATAAATACATTTACAAATAAATTTTAAGAAAGAAATTAAAAGAGAGATAGCATGTGAATGTACATGGATGCAACGTACTATAAAAGAAGGGAATATATAGTAATATAAGATTGGAAATTTGTAATCCATACTGTAATACAGAGTTTCCAAATTCCTTTTTTTGCACTTTTGGATTTTATAAGATCTTGGCTTATCGTATGTACCGTCCACGTAAAAGTTGCAGAAAATGCAGAGAATGTAAAAATATAAAAAAAAATGTTTTCGACTCTACATAACTTATGATTTGTTCATAAACTCGTATGTACTTATATTCTGATTAAAATAACAGAGCGAACTTTAATTACTCTCCGGTAGTTCTGTCACTAAAATGCTTGAATATTATTTTTAAAACGTTTCATTTGTTTCTATACGAATTCATTTGTTTATCGGAAATTGATTGCTGAGAGGACAGTATAGCCTCAAACGGAGGACCTTGAAATGTCGAGATATCAAACTATTCAGTTTATACAACGTTCGCCTATGTAATAATATAAATAAGCCATGCATCGACATTTATCGTAGCTTGTTAATCTGAAAATAACTATTTATAAAACAAAAGTTTCCTTTCCATAATTAGTAAAACGGCTTTTCCTCCCAACTTTACTATTCGAAAATTCTTTATAAGTTATTTAGGTAATTTGACACAATATAAATCAGCACATGGGCCAGTGTGCTGGACTTGTACGCGGATGGTTCATAGGAACGAATCCCGATCGAATCTAAACTTTTTTTATTGCTTTCAGTTTTAAATATTTTAAACATTATTATTATTATTATTATTGTTGTATCTTTTGTTGACTCTGTATTTGGTTCGTGCGGGTATTAGCACGTTAAAATAAAGAATTAAATTATTTTAGACTTACTGCCTTACCTTGCTGTATTTGCTTTAAAAATATTGAGTTTAAATCTTAAAGTTATATGTTTAACCGGAAACTTCTAAACAGCGCAATTATTTCTGTTGATGGCGATTGTTTTTAAAGCGGTAAGTGTAACTGCGATTATATGATTTTGTGTCTCTTGGAGGGGAGAATTTAGGAGAAACTCCTGTGTTTTCAGCCACGATTTATTAGTTACTTCGAGTAGAATTTACGTTTCCTTCTTGTGGTCATAAAAATGATGAATTTGTTGAGTGGTTGAAGGGGCGTTGAGGAAAATGAGGGGGTTATTAGGGTGCGCTCAGCTGGCGAATTATTCGAGTGCACCGAGATTCTATTGTGTATTGTTATGGGGTGTTTTACCTGAGGAACGTTTCGATTATTTCCGCCTCTAAAATACGCTGTTTCCTGTAATTTTCGAAAACTGATAAGGAAAAATCGGTTGTTGGCAGCTGGCTATACAAGCCCTTCCATAGATGACGAGTGTTTAAAACTATTTTTGTTCTGCGTCCTGCCACATAGAGTCGTAAGCATAACGAGCATTCGAACAGCATAAAGAGACATCCGGTTTAAACGATCTTTTTTCCGCAAGAACGTTTAATGGCCAATTTCATCCGGATGCTTCCGGATGTATAATGAGGGTTGCAAGAATTTTAAATTAGTAATTATGCTGTGAGTGGTTTATTATGGGTACAGTTTCCTTTAGTACAGATTCTTTATCCGTTATATTTGTCCGTTAGATTTAACCTTGAACATTAGCATCGTCGCCATATTTCATACAAAATGTATAGGCATGTTTATGAAGTATGAAATTGATTGTTATCATCTCCAGTAGTTTATTAGTTGTAGTTATTAACGAAAAGTTTAATATACTGTGGTTTTCGCGGGCGCCATGTTGTTTGACATCCTACAAAAAAATTACATTAGAAAATGTTGTCAGTTTAAAACAAAAAATTACACCAGATTTTAAGCGTTGTTCGAAAGTTCGCAGGCTTGTATTATTCTTAAGAAAAAGGCAAAGAAACATTTAGAGTGACCTTTTTGCCAACTAACTAACTCATACTTGTTTGAACAACTTACTCTGGTATGCCTCGTGTCCTAACACCATACCACGAAGGCGTACAGGAAACGTGGAAGTAAAATTTTACGAATTCGGTACTGTTTGGAAATGAATGACCAGTTTATAGTTCTGGCTGTCCCCGGCTGAAAGCCCCCAGGTACCCATGAATGGGTTGGACTGTCCTTCTTATCCTTGTGCCCTTGCCAAGCGTCGAACCTTGGTCGTCCAGCCTGTAGTCAGCCACATGTACGAAGTTCCTATAAAACGAAAGTTGTTTGTTTGTCGATATATTAGCATGACACGTGTATATAGCTCAGTGCTTCACGTGAGGAATTCCCTGGATATTTCATTTGAATTCTGTGTCTCATTTACAAAATATTTTCCTTCGTCCCACAGCCACTGTTATTGTTCGGAACAAGAGTTTAAATTTGCTGGAATTAACGAACATTGCGTGGCAACCAAGTATAATTGTGAATAATAATGCAGAACAGGATCAAGCCATATTTTGCTGCTTTACTAAAAGGTGTAACAATTACTGAGGCAGGGCGATAATTTTAACCGTACACCCATGTTAGCCCCGCCAAAACGGCTAACATGAACGCTTCGTCATCCAAACCAGTAATTACTCTGTTATAGGAGTTTTTTCATTGCCACAGAATGGATCAGATAACAATTTGTTTTACTGGAATTTAGAAATTCTCTCAAAAATTTTGAGTAAAGTTTTCTCGAATCGTTCTTTAACTTTGTTGGTTTCTTTCAGCGTAAATACGTCCAACTCAGCTCCTGTCAGTTGCCTACATGACTCTGCAGTAGAATATCTTTCGATCCTTCTAGCATCTTTGATATTAACTCGAAGGCAATTTTCCTTTCCGTTATATGGGAATTCGTCGTTGTTTGGATTGGTGTTCATTTTTGACGTTTCCCATTAAAGCTGTGACAGGTGTTTTTTCTTCATTGTCTGGGTTTATCGTTCTGTATGCACACGGCTTGCCTTTACTTGATTGACGGACTGCTTATGTAAACACTATCATCAGAATTTGGGGTTCACCAGAATGATGGCTGACAGGTGACAAGGCTTCAATTTCCCGTGTAAGTAAGAAAAAGTGCTCCTGCTGTTTTTATTTGGAAACGCAGAGCAGCCACTGGCGGCGTTCAAAATTATATAGGCGTACAAGCCATTTTACTTTAAATGTCAACAGACTCTTGTTGTCAGTAAGACTTCATTATCCTAGTCTCCGTAACTTTATAAGGAATGATGGGTTTACAGTACTCTCATGTCCTTGCATATCACCTTTAATAAATTTTGAATCAATTACGAACATGCAACTAGATGTCACCTCCATCTTGAGAAGCTAATAGTATTGAAAGTGGTAATGAATTTTACACCTTTTAAGTTCCATTTTAATATTATCATCCCACCGACACTTAAGTTTTTCAAGTTGAGTTAAGGTTTTACAAACAAAACTGCATACGGTTTTATCATCTCTTCAGATTATGCTACATTCCATGCTCATCTCATTTACTTTGGTTTTATCATCTTAATAATATTTGGTGAAGATGTTTCTAATTCTGTCCCGGAGACCAGCTGTTCTCATGATTCTTTCCTCGTCCTTTCCAGTTCATTATCCAGTAGACATAATTATCATATCAGTCAGTGCTATAAAATCTTAGCTATTAACAGTGTTATAAATAAATAAATAAATAAACAGGGTTCACATGTTCTCAGCACCTTTTTTCGCTAACAGGCAATAACTTATAATTGTGGTGGTTCAGTTGAAGCCCGCTAATCGTGAGTCCTTATACATTTATGGATGAACGTCTTTAAATAGGAAACGATAACATTCTACAGAATCCATACCTGAGGTAGGCCTACGAAGTAAAGATGAACATTCCCACATTTATAAGCGTACAGCTTAAAAGCGTAAAAATTAGAGAAAATGTATTATCATTATTATTGTTGTTGTTGTTGACGATGGCAATGTATTTTTAAATTGTAAAAATATGTTGTTCTGTTTGATACATGTGAACAGTTTTAGGGCTTCCTGTGGCTAGAATGCACGAAGGGCCCTCATACATAATGACCATCCGCTTTCAGGTGCGGTACTGGGGTGTGTAAGCCGATTTCCAGTTAATTGCATCTCAGCAGGGGGTAACAGGGGCTGTGTCTGCGTCCAACTAGGTTTTCGTTCTCCGTCCGTTTCTTTCAGCCCTAGTGAATAAGGAATAATCTCCTCTATATAATGCAACGAGTAATAAACGATTATAAATTTAGTTTGTTGCTGGAATTAATGTAGTGTTAGGTACGTCGTGTTCCTGGACATGTCTGTCAATGTATTATTTATTATATTTTCTCTGAGTAATGAAAGCTTTTGCTAACCGAATTAACTAAATTATTTCTTCAGATTGTGTTAAAATTTTTATTACCTGAATTTCTAAAATAGCTTAGGTTTCTTGGTGTGTGAGATGAATATGACATGAAGTCGCTGAGTCTTGGGTGAAAGGATTTTTTTTAATTTTCTCTTGAAGAAGGTTATTGACATTTGACTTCGTCCAAATAATTTTAAAGGCGATTGGAGGTTTACTTTCTTGATGGAACGAAGTTATTATATTGTGGGCTTTTACTTCCAACGTTTTATGTTTCCGTTTTGAACATTGGGCTGTAATATTGTGTACTACGCTTCTAGACATCCTTTTCCATTTGGACGCAGGTTTTAAGTTTTGCATAAACAGTATTTTTCAAATAGGCCTAGGAGCACCTGCTCACTAAACGTACCAGCCCTTGTTTGTTGTCTAATATTTCCACATAGCTTACGTCGTTCGAGAATGTTTGATAGCGGTTATAGTTTTTCTCGTTTGTCGTTGTGATACAAAATGTAAGTAATTGTATTATTGCAGCTGTATCCCATTATTGCAGTTGACGCATTGTTTGAAATCGGAACGGCAGAAATTTCGGCTGTTCAGTCGCTCGATGAGCACTTATCAAAGGCAAATATTTCCTGCGCCCCGAAATTTCGTTACCAGTGTACAGTCGTCTTATCCCGTACCTCTATTTGCTTGTCAGGTTGCACATCGCGAAATGCTGCTCGAACAGCAGTAAATAATTTCGATGCGAAGTAATGTTCTACAATGTTCTGCTCGTGAGTGCATCTTGTTCGTACTTGCACTGCTTCTGCGCAAGCGTGACCTTGGCTCGAGTGTCACGTGGGAGATTGGGAGAGTCCACTACGAGTAAAAGTGTTGAACCTGCTTGCATTTCGAGAGCATCATTTTCTTTAGCAAGAATGGGATTGCTGTATAAATGTTATGGGTAAGTCTTGTAGACCTGTTTCCATTTCTTTCCGTAAAAGCGTGTTACGTCAGCTTTAAAATTAGATATCAATGCATGCTTGCTTATTGGTCTTGCTCTTAACTAGCACTATTTGTTGCACCGTATCTGGACAGCCTTCATTACCCTTCTGTTGTTACGCTGTACTTATAAGATCAGTAGTATTTTGTGGTAAGGCATGATTCAGAATCTGAGACTCTTGTAACATCCACGATGAACAACATTGAGGGAAATAGCATTGAACTGGGTGGACAGTGTAATAAGTAAAGACTGGTCACTGATTTTACTGTTGAGTGCGAGATTATAAAAGCACCTAAAGTTTTGTTTATGTGTGCGTTTGTAGAAATGTATCAACATGTCGACACGAGCGGTGAGAACGTTTGAGGTTATGTTATTAAATAGTAAGTTATCTTTTATCATTGTCAGCGAGAGGTAGTATGCGAGAGCAGTGATTCTAGATTTCTGTCTGATCTTTTTACTTGGTCGAAACACTTCGCATGTAAAATAAATACCAATACTGGCCGGCTTTGAAAGAGCAGAGCGCTCTTTAGATGCTTAATAGGTTCTTACAGGTTTGTTTGTTGAAATGGGTGGTATGTTTTATGGATCATCAAGAGGAAACGGATACACGCCATCCTTTTCATCAGATAGCCCCTTAACTTTAAACGCCGGTATAAGAGAGAAATATCCCTCAATAAATGAAAATATGGCGGTCCATTACAGACCGTATTGAGAAGATCTAATCTCCGTTTAACTGGTGGGTCATAATAGTGGCACATTCCACTGTTACGCAGTATTGCTTCATGACCGTGATAACCATCAACAGATAACATAAGGAGGACCGTATAAAATAGAAGGATCCATCGTTAGGTCTGTTCAGAAAATGCCATGGCAGGGTTTGTAAGGTTGGGTTTACGGGCTAAGCCCCCCGACTCTCTGAAATGACAAGGACCACAGTGGAAGGAGTGTTTTTATGACAAAGTTAGTTAGAAGACAGTGACTTCTTGATGAACGGATAAAAGCTTCAGCGAAGAAATGCATTTAACTTCGAAGTAATAAAATTAAACATTTTGAAAATTGAAACCAGCAGATCCTTGAAGCGGCATTACTCTGAAGTTGTATTAAGGAGGTCCCGTGTTAGAATATAAAACCTGGTGGCTCACTTTTTGTGGTTTTCCTCATTATTACCAGACGAGTGTTGGAATAGTACCCTGAAATAGGTCTTGACCACCTCCTTCCATAGATTTTAGCTGATTACCATTTGTCATAAACTTCCATTCTTATTAGACGCTGTGTGTAGTTGGAACCATGTCGTTATGTAATAATCATTTTAATTTCAGTACCCCTGTACTTTTTTAACTGGGTCTTTAGTTTTTTTTGGGAAGAACATGCCTTGACGGTAGCCAGTCCGAGATCATTTTGATGAGTGTAACGTGTGCACCAAAACAGTGGAAGTAGAAAGAACGCGGGGGGGGGGGGGGGGGGGTAATGGCCTGATACCATTCGAGAGATCGAATCGAGGAAAACGGGGTTGTTGGTTAACCTGAAGAGACCACTTAATATACAGGAGTACATGAGAGTTTGATATTAAAATGGATCTTGAACAGATTGATTTGAAAGTGCGAAGTTGATTAATCTGATTCAGGATAGGGTTCAGGGGCTGGAGTCATGTGATCACTTCATTGAAACTTCGGGTTCCATGAAAGGCGAAGAATATTTTATCTGAGCGACTTCCAGAGTTTTAAGGAATCTGCTCCATGGAGGATGAAAATATGGCCTAACAAACGGATACCTTTGTGCGTTAATTGTATGAACTTTACATGTAACTCATAAGAAGTCTTATTTTTTCATATTAGTTACGCAGGAGGATATAAATTGCAGTCGATTTTAAATTACCACTTTTGCCTAAAAAATTACAGCTAGCAATTCGGAATGCTGTGTGATTTAAAGTCTGAAGGATTTGAGGTTCTCGCCGCGGTGAGTGAAGATGGCTTTCTTCCGGGTTGTTGTACCGTGTAGTCTCATCGCCCTGATGATGGAGGCAGCAAGGACCTCTGAAACGTCGGTAAACTTCTACCAGTCTAGTAATATTACATCACGAATGAATAAAATTTCGATCCAAATCGTTTATGTTTTTCTTTCTAAAACTGATTTAAATTGCTTGCAAAGTTGAGATTATAAGGGACCGTTATGAATCAAAATAAAATCTTCCCTACAATTTTCTGTGTAAATACACAAATCGAAATTTAATTGAAATAATATCAGTAGTTTCGGAGATGAAACATGAATTGTTGATGGACGAATGATACGATCTCCTCATTATAAATGTTAACATTTTGAATATGCTGAAATGCTTTTAGAAATCCAAGAAGTAATAATTTATGACAAAGAGACGAAGTTGGTAACCGAAGTGTTTTGTAGTGGTTAGTGTTGAAATGTTGCTTGAAGTATCTCTGAGCTTGCTTTAAATCCAATCTACCCTATTCCTTTTGTGCCTTTCTCGTACTGAAATCTGGGGGAAAACAACCCGAACCTTACTTTTCTTACGTACGTAGAGCTCCACATGATTCAATACACTGAGGTTCGTTGTCCTGTAATTGATTGAAATGCAGTGGGCTGTTAACAGCTTTAGGGATAGGTCACTGCTCCAGAATGCAAGCGAATTAAATTATTCGTGTCCTTTGAACAGGATTATGTCGGTCACAAGGGACAAGGGAGTAGGTTGGTCTTATTTATATACAATGGTATTACAAGGGGCAGGCTGGACAAGCTTGGAATTCTGTACAACATAACAACCTAATTCACTTTCTTTCTGTTAGCTACTGTACTTAAATTCTGCTTGGGAAAAGATAAGCCCGAGATTACATACAGACAGTTGAAATTGTAACTGGTGTTCCCTTGCAGATTTCAGTCGTTTGATTTTTTTTACACGTGACATGGGGGTATTGTTGAAGAATGGTCGCAGGGTTCGAACCCGGTTTGAAGCATGAATGAAAATCTGAGTTTTTGTGCTTTGTGCTGTCCTATGTAGGCAGATGCATTGCGACTGGTCGATCCCCCAGTTAAGGAGTCCTACAAAATATCAAGGATCCTAATTCTATTTGAATCGGATCGTCACAGTCCTGAATTAGTAAATTTGGGTTGGGGGAAGTTCAAATATTTTCAGTCACACAAGATTCTGCCGTATATTTAGATGTCCGTAGATGAATTCTGGGAGAAATGGCTATCTGTTTTGTTCGTGCGGATGGGCATACAGTCCATATCGAAGAAGTTACAAACGAGAACTGAATTTTGGTAAGGAATAAGAAGGAAGTGTTTTCGCTTCGAAGGACAGAAATGGGAAGTTAAAATTTTATTGAACTTACACATGAAATCTAACAACTCGCTACACGCGGGTTACAAGCTGGCATCTCTTTGTTTTGTGAGACTCGTGAAACTATAATTCCGTACTCAATATGCATATTAGACTGACCAATGTTTCATAGGCCCTTGCTGGGTTACAACCTACAAGAACGCTATATTAATCTTTCCACCTCTTTAAGAAGAAAAGCCTCGAATTATGTTTAGAAGACTTTTTGAAAAGTGCTTATTAAATATTTCGTGTAACATTAACATTATTTTACCCAACACGTAAGAAACAATTTAGATAGGAATTGAATTATGATTTCAAGTTCGTTTACAATATAGATTTTTCCGTACAATATACTAAACTTTTTAGAGGCTAATTTTTAAGCCCAGTTTACATAGCAGAACTGCTTGACGGCCTCATTGAGCGTTCAGCAAGATCGCTTTTCCTAACCACTCGGATTAAAACACTTACGTTTTTATTTGTTATTTATTTGCGTGTACTTTGTAGATCTGATCATTGCAGGGCAAATATTTCTATATCCTGTCAATTAGGGACTTCCGATTTCGTCGGAGGGTGCTCGTGAAAGTTTACATCGTACGTAGGCTCTAGAGGGGGTTAGAGAGGGCAAGGGGGAGACTGCATGACCGAAAATTATAGAATGAACTTAAACATGATCAGTGACGTTCTTAAAGGATCACTCGTATATAATAATGTGGTGTGTTTTAGTGTACAAAAGTATTATGATGATTTAATTACAAATTTAATGAGATGGGTGGGACATATACCTGACATGGGGAAACGAAAAATGCGTTCAGTATTTTGGCTGGAATTCCTGAAGAGATGATACCACTCAAAAAGCCCTAGGCGTAGAGTGTAGTATAATATTAGAATGGATGTTACGGAAATAGGGGTTGGGATTTCTCTGGCGAAGAACAGGGATCGTTGGCGGGCTGTTATGAAGACGGTAAGGAACTAGAATGGTAATGGAGTTATTCTGTGTCTGGTTTGTCGAGAGACATTGACGTGTATTTCAATTTGATGTCACG
>NW_019059628.1:1812541-1827212 GCF_000696155.1 Zootermopsis nevadensis
TGGAAAACACAAAGGCAATTTAAACCAAGTACAGTAACATACTTAACGTCTTTGAGAGGACTGACCTTTCTTAACATGCACACTACAGCCTACATGTGAGGAGGATTAATCTCCTAATGCTACATAATAACTGTAATAAAGTCAAGGGATCCAACAGGTGGGTCAAATTAGACCGGTATAAAGACATTAGGCATTATTATATGCTTCTACAATAGGCTATAGGCTGTAAAGCTTTTAAGCTTTCATGGTAATAAAATTTTGTTTCCAGCCGTCAGATGCCACAAGACGGGACATTGCTATTAACCCTTGAGATTAATACGTCTCGCCACAAATCTTTCCGTCGGTGAATGGTGCTATAGTTGGCCCAAATTCCCCCTTTTTTTGTTTGGAACAGAACGAACAATTTTGATACTGTTTTGAAGTGTATGGTGACAGGGTTGTACAGTCTTGTTTGGAAGCACCTGCACTAGTAGTTTTACTTTACAGTATGGTCAACTTCTGTTTTCCAAGAGTATTAGTTCTTTGAAGTACGAAGTTCATGGGGAGGGGGGGGTCCTTACATCAAAGAAAGAAAACCCTTCTCCATTACAAAGATCAGTTGGTTAATGATGTTTAAATAATCACTGTTTATTATGAGAATCGTACGAAACTTATAAAATCACTGTGCAAAATGCAGTATTAAATATTTGAGTAAGTGCTACATAAGAGTGGTTACCACTGTGTTCTTTAGATGCAATTGGGGAGTATGGGGTTCGGATTATTGGCTATCTTGGCCAAGATTTTCGTTGTTTTATTTGGTTTCTCCAGACGAAAACTGTGCAGATCTCTTTCAACCAAATCCTTAACTACCAACCACTCAGATCATTTTTCAGTGGCATTCGACCCTATAAATTTAGGCCTAGCCTCGAATGTTGGAACTAAAATTTTATCTAACACACTTCATGGTGCGGAGTTTTAACTGAGAAAAATATATTTAGTGCTTTGTCAAGGTATTCCGTACCTTTAAGAAATCCTAGCATTGGACTGTGTTAGTCCGGTCCTACTGTCGCATACAGTTTATGTCTTCTCTTATCCACGCCTACGGTCGCTTCCCTTGACGCTTCTTGTCCAAAATTCTGTAGGCATTTGAATCACCCCAGTGCATGCTACACTTGCATGTCATAGTTTCGTCTGTTATTTTTTTTGCGTTATTAAAAAACTAAGAATGAAGATATCCTTTGGGATGTTGTATTGCGTAATCTGGTAAATGATGATACAAAGTAAGGCGATGAATAGGGTGGGACAGGTAGCGTAGCGTACATTTTGGTTCAAATAACTGAGGAAGAGAACATTCGCGAGTCACAGGCTTAGACGAGAGGATTATAGTAAAATGTATTTAAAAGAAATATGGTGTAAGCCTAGAACCGGCTTTCCAAAGGTGATCTCATGTGAAGACGTTAATTAATCCTCATAAAAGGCAGTCAAGTTTTTGACCAGCTGAGAGACTGCCAGTTTTTAACAATGGCTCCGCTCCGTGCAGTTGGTTTCTTTTTGTCTGTGGCTGTATTCGAGAACAATCAAATTCTGGTTTCGAGAAACTTGTGTCTGGCTGCAGTGCCGTTACATACAAGTAAGCATCGCATTTTCATCCTTTCTACGATATCATTTTTATCGTATCTTCAAACTCCAGAATCGTTTCCTTTGACTGTCTTCCCCACTGAAGATCACATTTCTGGATTCACTCTTCTGTATTCAGACGCGGGCAATTTCCATGCTTGAAGAAACCTGCTTGATCACCGGGTCTGAACTTGTGCAGTCGCATAGTCGTCTTTGTTCATGGGCTTGGAACCAGCAAATCGCTTTACCCAACTTGTGAAACGCTTCTTTCTGTCCCCCCCCCCCTATACATTCAATACTTGTGGTGGGTCCTTCGTGGATTGAATTCATTGTAGGTTAGCTCCTCACGTGCTGTACGGTTACTGAATGCGAGATTGCAATGCGAAAACAACATGGCACATTCGATAGTTTTGGTTGTTTGTAACTTTCGTGTGTTATTTGCACAAAATTCGTGCTCAAAAGGGAGGCCACATCTGTTAATCCACGTGGCTCTTTTCATAAACTATTGTACATGACTCATCGCCACATATTTTATTTGAAACATTTTTCGATGTAGTAACATTTAAGTAAGTGCAAGGGAAATTATTTTAACCAGTGAGATACAGTTTTTTTAATGCGATTAGCTTTATTGTTGGTTTATGTCTACAATAAATGAACATAACGAAGAATGTTTTTGGAAATATGTGTAGGTCTAGCTCAGTGACGTACAGGTTTAATATTCTTGTTTTATATGGTGACTAGTAACTAGATACAAACTCTTTGACACGCTGTTTGAATCCATATGAGAATGCATGCCATCCGCTACTGTCATTAATTTAAACGGTTAATGCCAATTGCAATTGAAGAAATAATCGTTTCATCTTCTCTTCTTCCGTTAGTCTATAAGACTAAAATCTGAACTACTTTCTGTTTTTTCACTGCAGGTGAAGATGAACAATAAATACCAAATCAGCTACCTTGATCCTTGTTAACCTGGAAGTAGCACGGTGATAGCGAACTTCCGTGGCGTAGAGGACATGCCCCATATGTTAATTTGATTGGTACTCTGGTACACACAAGTAACTTCAGCTGTTGCTTTTATCAGTTAGACCTATGCATTCCAGTACTATAGTCAAATTGTAGAAGGTGTTTTAACTATTTAAAGCAGAAGGGTATGCCTTGCAATCCTGTGTACCGCCTGCTGGCACTTGTGTTTGTGAATTTCTCCTACAGAGCGTATTTATGGGCTTCGCGTTGTTTTAAGAATAATCAATGATTGATTATTTGCGTGTTGTAGCTGTCACCAAATTGCATGCTTAAGGCCACAGAATGACTTCACCCCCACGACTCTAAGTCATCAGTACAGCGTAGCTAGCTTTGCTATGCTGCTAGTGCTGAGCTGTCTTTACTCACCTGTGCTCTGCTATTCGTGTTTCAACGTTGTCTGATTTGTCTGTGACCTTGAAACATGCAGTTTTATGACTGCTACTGTAAAGAGCATTAACCTATTAACTGTAAATCCTACTGAACAGTAGTTTATTTTTACACTTACATATACGAGGTGCGATCGGAAAGTTTCAAGACTGCGCGTATAAAAACCCGTACACTTATCTCAGGTATTAAATTCATCCATCACCCTCGAAGTAGTTCCCCTGGGAGTGAACACAACGACCCCGGCGCCGCTGCCAAGCCTGGAAGCATCCCTGGAAATCTTTCTTTGCCAGCCTGTCAAGCACCATCTGCGATTCTGCCTGAATCTCTTCTATCGTCTCAAATCGCCTTCCCTTTAGCTGAATTTTCATCTTTGGGAAGAGGAAGAAGTCACACAGAGCTTAGAAAGGTAGTTGGGTTCGGTTCTTGCAAGATCTTTGAGCTCCTGACTAACGAGAAGTCGATTCTGCTTCTGGTCCTCAGACAGGATGCGTCGCATGTGGAGTTCTTCCTTTAGAATCAGCTGACAGGTCCCATAGCCTATCCCAACAATGTCGCACAAGTCGTTGATGGTACGACGTCGATCTTCGTGAATGGCCTGCCGAATCTTCGTAACATTTTCGGGCGTTGTGCTCGAAGATGGTAACAACGGAACGTAAAAATGCGTGTTCTTCGCCAAGTATTATTAGCGTATCTGCTGTACCAACTGGCCGAAGAATAAATATAACGAGAGTGTGACATACAATAGGGAAATTAAGAGATTAAACATTTAAACCCCTTTATGAATATTCCGACATTCTTGGGGGACACATAAATACCATTCCGAGGGCAGCAATGTACCAGCCGGCATAGAATTGACGATCTATGATCTGGAGTGACATCATGCCACTGTGACGTCATTCTTCTCTTTGGCCAGTATGAGCTGTAGTTCTTACGATATCCTCCAGCTTAGCTTAAAGGCGTCGTTTGTTCAGTACAACACTTCACGGAATGGTATCCTCGCCACGATATCAAAGACATCTTTATTTTCATTGCGGAGAACAAACTATATACACCTGATTGTTTCACATCACTGCTGTAGGCAGGATTCTGTGTTCCGTCAATAGTTGATGTTGCGTATGCGTTAAAGACAAGGGAACTTCAGTGATTTAGGACAAGGGAAATTGTTTTTCAGTCTGAAGTTCAGTTGCTGCTCCATAATTAAATTTTACAGCTTTGCCCTAAAGGAGCTGTTGGTATGAGTAAAAGATGTGGAGGTCCCGGTTAGTCTGGGCTGTATGCGTTCAGTATCATAGTTTAGTCTGGATTCATTCTTTGGCTTGCGTGACGTCACGCCAGTGCTTCTTTTGTTCTGAATCTTTATAGACTTAAGTGATCGCAGTATACGATTTTATGAAGGTCCTCAGACTTAGTTATCAGCTTAAGCGGTGGATTGCTGTTTGTTATTCATTGTTCATGACATCATATGTATTAACATATTTTTTCTTGAGAAAGTGGTCGTGCCTTATCATTAAGTATAGTAAATGTTTAATTGGAAATGACCTATTGGCCTTCTCTTATAAACAATTGCAGTTACCACAAAAACACCGCTCATCCGACTGACTTAGCTCAAACGTTAAGATCCGATGCAGGTAGGAACTTGTTATGAATAAAAACGCGCGCAACGTATAATACCAGGTTTTCTTTGAGCCAATAAATCCTTCTTTTCCTCCTCTTTTTCTGATAAATCATGTCCACTCTATTATCTGTGCTTTGGAATTACGTGCAAACACGCCAAAAATCTTTTAAAAATACACTATTAAGACAACCTTAAATTTCCCCAAATTATATGCTGTCAATTTTAGTACGAAGTGAAATGCTACATCCTCACTTCCCCAGTCGAGCTTCACCACCACCCACTCAACCACCCCAATATCATTGTAGGTCTGTATGTTCGTCTTTGACCTGTATTCTGTATGATTTGAGGTTTTCACAGCGGTGAGTCTGAAGATTTCTGTCTTCTGCGTTGTTGCGCTGTGTAGACTGGTCGAGGTTAACCAACGTTTCAGAGGTCCTACTGCCTCCGTCATCAGAGTATGAAGATTTCCGTCTTCTGGGTTGTTGCGCTGTGTAGACTGGTCGAGGTTAACCAACGTTTCAGAGGTCCTACTGCCTCCGTCATCAGAGTATGAAGATTTCCGTCTTCTGGGTTGTTGCGCTGTGTAGACTGGTCGAGGTTAACCAACGTTTCAGAGGTCCTACTGCCTCCGTCATCAGAGTATGAAGATTTCCGTCTTCTGGGTTGTTGCGCTGTGTAGACTGGTCGAGGTTAACCAACGTTTCAGAGGTCCTACTGCCTCCGTCATCAGGGCGATGAATTCATCTTAGACCTGTATTCTCTTTGACGATCTACTTTTCCCCATGTAAATTCCACCTACATTTGTATGAAGGTAACACGCACATACACAAAGTTGGAATTAAATTTCGAGTTTTGTTCATATTTCAGGGACTTACGTGTTTCGTGAACATATATTTTCTTCCTTTTCGTTTGAGCTTGGACAATTCAGAGAGAATGCGTTAGGCCATTACTTTCAATTTCTGTGCCTAGGTTGGTAATACTAATGAGTTTCATTTGAATAATGTTGAAGTAGCTTTATCCATTTCTTTTTCTGGGACATCTCTCTTACAGCGCACGCTTCATTTACATCTCTTTTGAACTACGTTTTCATGCTTACAAGCACGTGTATTGGAGTATAATTTTCTGGCGTGGGATTTAAATTCTGAATGGAATTGAACCCTTAGAAGACATTTATAATTAAATTCAGTTGCTTATATAATTTGTATAATAGTTAATGTAATATCTCAGTTATGAAGGCGGTTGCTGTGTTTAGAAATGCCGTTGAATAATCGCCTAGGAATTAATCAAGCCGGTTACCTTCTGTGGGCATGTCAGTTTCCACACAGCACACTGACATGTACTCACCTTGCCTAATGCTGTCATCAGTTTGTTCTGCCGTAGTCCAGGTGACAACGTTCTGTCAACTTGCTGTGATTGCTGTTGGAACTCTGTGGGAGATGTCGACAGATAGATTGTCGAGGCTCGTAACAGCTTCCTGGGTGACTATCCTGGATACCAAACCATCTTTTAGACTGGGGTTTGCTTCTGCACTTTATCTGTCTTGTTCTGAACTGAAGATGATCGTAGCCTGGGTTGTTGCGCCTTGTAGTCTGGTAGAAGATTACCGATGTTTTAGAGGCTCCTGCTGCCTCTATATCATCAGGGTGATGACTCACCGCTCTGTAGAATAGGTCTATTTGTAAGTTTGGTCTCTGATGTAAAGTCGGTTTGTAATCCTCTAAAAGCAATACGATACCGCTATTTTTAGCAAACTTATACTATTATTGTTTAGCCTATTTGAACTTAATTCAAAATTGTTCTTGTGTGTAGTTTGGTGGTTTATTAATTAAATAATACAGAACTGCACGGATTAAATGTTCCTACCGAAACAGAAAGAGAGAGTGAGAGAGAGAGAGAGAGACAAGCCTTTAGATCCGTCCCATCCAGAAAACAAAGTTATTGGTAGACTGGAAAGAATTGTCATATCTTTGTTCAATGGAATGCAACGCGGGTCAACATTGCCCCGGTAAATAGACCTGCATTCTACATTCTCGCTTGGGGATTCAATCATTGAGCTTTATGGTGGAGAGGAAGTGAATACTTTACACTTCTTAGTGCAGTAATAACACTTGTCACAATCTCATGCAGAGACCACGCGGCATTTCTTCTGTGATGTTGCTGCTGGACATCCCAAGTTTCTTCAGAAAACAGACGTTAAGCAGATGGCTCTTTGTTCAGTACCAAAAGTTACAAAAGGACGTAACGCAAAATCTATTTCTACCGTGATCTGTCCAATGATCTATCATTGCAGGTACATGGTTTAGATGATATTCCTTCATCGTACTTTATTTTTCGGCCCACGACTGCATTTGAATCTTACATTTTAATGTAGGGTAATAATCTGTAGCCAGAGCAGCCGCATTACAGAAGGGACGTCCTTATTATGTCTGTTTAGAGCCCGTCTATGCCGTTTACATATTGTTTTGTACGACGCAGTTTGAGGGTGTATGTTAACAGTGGACTGAAAAAAATATTTTGATCTAAGCGAGAGGAAGTAACACGACGAAGAACTAAAAAAAAATGCTCTTCACTGCTGGCTCGTGCTAGGATGATTGACGTTATTTCTTCCTAGCAGCCACCTAATGCAGCAGTTTCGAGGCTCGTAATAGCGCCTGGAGCGGCTTTTCTTTGTTGTAATTCATGTTCATGGATACCCTGTCACCCACAGCATCCCAAAGCCTAGTTCCGGCATCCGGGGTATATTTTTGCTCGAAATGTGGCACAAAATCGTGCATGCCACCCGCTGGAGGTTGGATAGATGATAGGAACTTTGCAATGCAAATGTGCTGTAATACTACGGTAGGACATTCTGCAACCAGTAGGGACATAACTTGTGAGGAAGCTTGTACCTAACCGTTAGGCTGGTTTATCAATAACTGGCCTTACTAGTGTTGGGATGTATCCTGGAGGACACATGTCATGTGTCTTCACAGATATTTTCGTGGGTTTCCTTAGTCCTCACAGATACATTCTGGTATAGTTCCTTGAAACAAACCAACGACTGCTTCATCACAAATCCGTCGTTTCTTTCATCCTCCTAATAGGTATTATTCACCTCTGGCGTGTGCGAATTACACCTTATGGGCTCATCCACGTCTGTCTTATCTTTCCGAAGAACGAGGCAACCCGCATTACTCAAGGTTACTGTAACATTGTGAGCCGATTCCATTATTTGAACATCCTTCCAACAATAGTATTGATAATTGTTGAATACATTGTTGTAAACTATGCACCGATGTCATTGTTGTGGTACAACCGAGGTCGTTGGTGGCTCACAACAATTACGTCTGATCACATTGTAAATGACCTTGGATATAATTGTTGCCTATGTTATTATTTTCGTGTAAGAATAACTTTGATCCGTGGTTATTAACGAAGAACCTGCTGACGTCACTGCCCGTCTATGTCTCATAGCACGGTGCATAATATTATTACAGCTGATACATCGATGGACATGGTTTTCGAAACATTGATTTCTTTTGGCCGCTTGAAGAGGTTGTTGGCCCGAAGGATTTAATTGCAGTCAGGGTTTTGTTCAAGATCTGAAAGTGGTATCAATATGAATATGATTTTAGACCAGTTATATGGAAACAGGCGCAGGTGACACACGCAGATCTCTGCATTGTGTGTGACGCGACTGCCGCCCTACTGTGCCCCTCTGCCTTTCCGTCCCAACATAAAGTGGTCAAGCCGCTTTTCGATTTGTGTCCTCTCCAAGGGCTTCGGCGGGCAAGCTGTGCGCTCGCGTTGATATGCCGCCAGCAAGCTTCAGTTGCGGGTTCGAATCCCATTCATAATTGTTGTTTGATGTTGAACAACTTCGGAATGGATTGGAAGATGATGAATAGTTAAGGATTTGGAAGCAGGCGGTTGTGACCTATTTCAAGGCAGTTTTTCTGTATTTGCCTGGAGAAACTGAGAAAAATTACGAGCGACTTCAGTCAGGTTGGGTGGTAACAAAGCCGATATTTGAATAGAATTATAGAACAAAACCGTTGTGTAACCTCTTCGGTCATTACATCCGTGGCATAACCATTTTGACCACTTTAGAATGGCTGTCATCTCATTTGCTATACCGTGTAGTCTGGTACAATATTACCGACGTTTCACGGGTGCTTGCTTCTTTATCATAAGGGCCATCACCGTGGCTGACATTTTCACATTACGATATTTTTTCAGTAACTGCGGCCTATAGAATCTGCTAATTTCTAATGCGAAAATCACATCCGAAGAGTTATAGAATGTAATTATATTTTGTCAATAAGCCATGTTTTTGTGAATTTATTGGTTTGTATGTTATTCAACGACGCTGTTATTAACTGAGACTATATTGAATCGAAGTTGACTATCTTCTGGGATGTTGCGCCGTGTAATCAGGTAGAAACTGACCGACATTTCAGAGACGATTTATTGCCGTGATAATAGAGGCAATAATCATCTCTGAAACGTCTGCAAATTTATACCAGACTACACGGCGCAACATCCCAGCATTTCGTTGCCGTGAGAATCTAAAATCTCGCATGTCGTCGGGTTGGAAGGAAACAATTGTGACACTATTTATCGTACATTGCGGATCGAGGAAAATCTCCCGAATATGAAAAATAGCTGACCACCTCGCCGTTACGTTAGTTTGTTTTGATTAAGTCTAAAGTTTCAAGTGACTGGAGAGAAAAGCAGGTTAAAAACGTCGTTCGGTATTGAAAAACCAACTAGAATGGATAGTGGTTTAACTAGGATAGGCGTATACGTCTCTAAATTGAAATGTCCACCAAGCAAGTTTTCTGTCTGCGTGTGTGTGTGTGTGTGTTTAGTTAAAAGGAAGTTTTAAAAGCATTTAGTCGCTTGGTCTAGTAGAGATGCATTATAAAGTGTAAACACACAGAAGTCATGGTGCACGGACCTTCTACTCAGCCGTAATCGGAATAGAATTTCTTCCACGTTTCGATGACACGACAGTCTATTTACACGCAGAGAGTGAATCCTAGTACATTAAGAATCCTATTACTCGTATAATTATCATTATATTCTTGTTAAGGATTAAGTTGAAAGATTGCAGTACCTTAGAAGCATTTTACAGATGTGGGTAATTTCTTCGGTTATTTGCATTTTGAGTGGTTGGAAATTTCTGTCATCAGAAAATCGAGTTAATAAATGCCCTAGAGTATATCATAAAGCCATTTCTCTAGTTAATCAATTATAAGAACACAATTCTTTACTTGTACTCTGTACTCGAATCTGGCAACTCAGTCGGTAAAGTGAAATTTCAGGTTCAAGCGGGGACGATTGTGAATGTGGTTGACTTATAGGTTGTTGTGCTTCTAAAGCAGCAAGCACATCTGAAACGTCGGTAAGCTTCTACCAGACTATTCGGCACTGCAACCCATCTTAATTTTCTTAATCAAACTACTTATATTTTGACTTGCGGTTTGCTTTCGGCGGAATAATCCAGTACTTTTGAAGTTGGTTTGTGCATGTGGAAGTGTATTTTATTAGTTTATATGTTTTTAAATGGTTAAGTAAACTTATTGGCGCAAAAATTGTTTTATTGCTGTGTGAAGTTGGCGAGGAATTTCTGTTTTTTTCTGTCTCGCGTTTACAAATAACTTTAATGGACACAGGTCGACCCAATTTTGCTGTCTATTGGCTAATACTACTTTGTATTCGAGAAGTCCTGGTTTTAAATGTGGTTTCCGATATACTAATATTCTTCGTGACTTTCCTCAGCCCCTTGAAGTAGATGCTGGGATGTTACCTTAAATTACGCCGTGTCACATTCTTTACAGTTAATGAAGTTATAGGTCGTTCTGTTGTTTCACATTATATATCCTAAACTTAGTACATGAAAGCGCAGTGCGCAAAGACACAGACGCTCAGATATTCCGCTACGGCTGGACCTGGGTCCTTTCTTTGATGGTTTCCACACTTGGAGAAGCGATTGTACTGGGCACAGCGTGTTGAGTCAAAAGAACGCTGTGCAGGTACACTGCTGCCTTTTCTTGTGCTTGGGATTTTACCAACAAAATGTTTTAAAGGCAACGTTCCAAGGGATGACAGGACTTCCACTTGAAGTCTCTCCCCTTGTCGATGTCACTTTCCTAGAACAAGAAGCATATTTTATAGCCTCGTCAGGTATGTGAACTTCTTCGTCCCTAAGACAACACACAGAACCTTTTTGGAAGGTCTCCTTAACGACTTTACCTTTTAATACATTTCATGTTCTTCAAGCTGTTTTATTTTTTTGGAAATATTTCACATGTTGACCAAAAATAGAAACTAGTTTTTTTTCTTACATTTTGAAAATTCGGAAGCATGTACTGGTAGTGTTTTGTCCAAGGGCGCATATAATGGGTCCACTTTCGTTGGAAGTCGGTATGACGGACTTGCGCCTTGTTATTTTCTAACATTCCTTTTCTTTTCACACTGACTTTTGGGATTAGATTTCCTTCCATACTTCTAACATGTTTCTAAAGCATATTTCCATTGCCTCAAAATCCAGCTATTATATTAATGTATAATTCCTCTCTTTAATTATTTTCTACTTTCATAATCTCTGAAACTGCATTTCAATTTCGTCAATCCTCTTTCTACGACCCCGACTTCTGATTAGTGCGAAAGAACAGGTCTTGCCCTTCTCTCATATCCAGCAATTTCGTTAGAGTATCCTTGTAAGGATTTTTGGTGTTGTTTTTTTCTCTCAGGAATTTTACTAATTTACTCTAAATGTATAAGTGTCAATAAAGTGTTACTTCATACACAAGAAGCTAAATTACGTTATTGCCCAGTGCAGTAAAACGGAAGCGGAAAATGTTATATCACGGGTGATAACGCAGTGCATTCTTAATTCTGGATCCACCGTCGGAGTCATGCCACTTGTCTGAGTGTGGAATTAGAAAATATGACAGTAAAGTAAGCCAAGGCACAAATCGAACTGTGGGGCCAGGAAGCAAATTAGATCCACGGAGTGGAGTGCTTGTTGAGAAGGTGATCAACGCTTTTACGGTAAATAAATTCCGCGTCTCTAGTGGAACCGGGATGTTCATTACTGTGCTCACAAAACCCAGAAGGCGAACTCTACACTGATCTACTCCCCTCTCCCCCCGGTCCGTTTCCTCTTTGAATGTATGACCCTAATTTGATAAAGAGGAAAAATTTTGCAGTATTCTTAGTTTTGCCTTTAATTAATTTTTTTGGTCCTTTTATTTTCATCACCAGTATTCTTGAACACTCTGAATCTGTGTTCTTTTCTTGAGGTGAGAGTCCAATTTTCATGTCCATACAAAACAGCAGGTAAAATTACACTTTCATGTACTTTAATATTTATGGTTTTTGGTAGGAACAGAATAATAGCGAGGTTTGTTAACATTTGACTTGTTTATAATTTATTAAAAATGACGCCTGTAAGAGGCCAATTTTCGTTTTGAGAAGTCCGAATAATATATTATTTATTTTGATTAATAATAACCACGTAGAGGTCCATGTTTTGTTCATATTTCTTTATTTAAATTTTGTGAATTCTTTTGTGCGTATGGTATTTTTGCCTTCATGATTTGTGGTAGGCCTACTGGAAGAATGTAACCGATTCGAAGAATTCTGTATTCCGAGGTCTGACTCTGTAACAGAGCGTATTTGCATGTGTCACGTAGCTTAATCGGTTCATCTGCATGCAAGGTACAAGGTTACACGACGAGTGAATTGTTATATAAATTCGTTTTCTGCCAGTAAATGCCAACATTCAGTATTCATGAATCAGATAGGAGCCTTTATCTTGAATATTCTATTTCTAAGACTGCCTTCATGAACATTCATAACTTTACAAAAATAGTTAAAATGTTTTACTTATTTTTTTCAAATATTGTTTACATAACAGATCTATTTTAGCTTGCTTTTCCTCTCTCCCTCTTTTTCTCTTGTTTTTTTTTTTCTTGGAAAATCTTAAGGGTCGAGATCACTCAAATCTTATTAGTTAGTTGTTGCTAGGTAAGTTATTAGTTTTTAATTTAATCTTTATTAGAGACCATAGGAAGTCAAAAACATCGTAATTTGTTTCGTTTTATGTCGTTCAACGTATTTCTTTCACTTGTTATGGGACCTCTGAAGCTTAGCATAGCCTACGGCCCCAGGGTGTCTAAATCTGGCCGTGGGTGGGAAATACGAATATCCCTACCCCTTCGTTCAGTCGAATCCACGTTGTCCAGTCACTAGTCAGTAATTTCACTGGTAAAGGTACCCCTACTTATCACCTATTTTAACAGTGCACAAAAGTTCAGATCTTGAGGGACTTTTGCATAAGACAAAATCACTATGCGTGATTATAACCACGTGTAAATTTCCTCAGTTTTTCTTCGTCATTCTTTCAGCACTGCAGTATGTTATTGCCTTTTCAATATACTAAATGGTTCCATTGCAATAAACTTGTATGTGCCGGCGAACCAATAAATTACGACGTTTTCGTTGGTGAACGACTCGCTGCACATAAAACACGATTCAGCGTTCTATGTGGCGAAACAAATGAAAAGTGGTCTAAACTTGTTGCCTGCTAAGGTGCTATAAATTAATGGATCAAGCAAGCCTACATGGTCGGTGAGAAGTTTTATATGCTCATGCATACACTTACGTACGTACAGGAATTGCCGAGATACTTTAACTGTTCTCTTTTGTATTTGTTCTAACTCTGTTTAACCATTAGCACAAAATGTGTTTACTGATTGCTTGCGTGTTTTGTGGAGTTGTACGAATGGCGAGGTCATGTCGATATCTGGGAGGAAAAAAGAAGGATCACAGTAAGAATGGAACGAGAGTTCTGTAAAGAAAATAGGGCGTCAGCCCGTTGTGGCATATATTTTTGGTAACTTAATGATATTTACGCGCATGTAGGCCATAATTTTGGACTGGAATGTGATTCATGTTTTAGAGGTACCTAATCGATTATTTCTAATACGTTTCATACTCTTGAAACGCATACATTTTCTGACTGAATGGGACATATAAATTCCCTGTCTTAAAAGAAAACCTAAGGTTTATATAGTTTTCATAAAAATTTGTCACTGGTACTAGTCACAAGCCAGATGAATCAAGTCTAAACTTTCATAGGCCTGTCATATTACTTTAAGTTATATTTTAATATTATCCTTCCATCGACGTCTTGGTCTCACAAATGATCTATGTATTTGTGCTTCTCCTCTATCTTATTCTTCTTGATTTGATAACCCTCGAATAATATTTGTCTGTCAAATTATTAATTATCGTATTTATAAAAACGTGTTCTACAGTTTATTTTTGATCCAAATCAAATGTTAGAAAGTCACTGCCAGTGATCAGTACACATTTTCGGTTTTATGTCGTCTTATTTTCTTACTTCCAAAGGAATATTCGGTCCTATGTAATTCCAGAAACATTTATACTTTCTATTTCCGGAAACCCAGAAAATTTCTGATGAAGACAGGCTCGTTTGAGGCATATTTGTTATAGTTTTAACTTTAATATAATGAAATAAGTAAAGTAAAGTAAAGTAAAGTTTGTCCCACTACACGCCATGTAGGCGCTTGGGGGGAGTGGAGGTATAGCTCCTCTCTTTCTTGACCTCGGCACTAGATGGGGGTGAGTGGTCAGCATCACGTCTCGGCCGGCTTTACCCCCGGGAAAGGACCCCCGGTACCCATTGTAGAGGAGGCTGGGTGGGCCCCAGAGCCGGTCTGGACGCAGAGAGAAAAATCCTGTGCCCCCGCCGGGGATCGAACCCCGGTCGTCCAGCCCGTAGCTAGTCACTATACTGACTGAGCTATCCCGGCTCATATAATGAAATAAGACCGATTTCAAACGATGGTTTGCCAAACAAAGCTTTAGTGTTCTTATTTTGTTACATTATACATTTTAATTTCTATTTCTAATGTCATATTAATGTCTTGGGTGTAAAATGAAGCGAATTCGAGTGTGCAGTGAAAAGGGAACATTTTCAACAAGTGTCAGTTTCACACGCCTACCTCATCATTCAATGTGGGCCACAGACAC
>NW_019059628.1:1827241-1842288 GCF_000696155.1 Zootermopsis nevadensis
CTTGACTTACCGAAATGACCCTCGTAAATCTCTCCACAAACCTATCCTGCCAACAAACGTTTCTGTACTGAAACCACGGAGCGAAAGAAGAGATATGCCCTATGTTAACTAATTCTGTGTTATCATATCCGTGTGTCTGTCCCTTGTAATAAGTTTTGAATCAGTTGGGTGTGAACATATGAAAGACCTTCAGAATACACGCGACGTTTAAGGGGAATTTTTTTAGTTAAACAAGAATATGATGGTATTGCAAAATTTACTCTGTATTTATATTTCGATATAATAGCAGTAAATAATTAACTATCGGGGTACATGTGAAACATTGCATGGAATTATACCTTCGATCCTCAATATTGTGTGTACCACCTGTTCTAACATTTAATAACTACATTTTGCCCGCAGTGTATTTATGGGTTTCATATAGTTCTCAGAATGAACAATGGTTTTTTCGTTAAACAACATTAACGAATTGGCCTTTGTAACGCAGATGTGTTATATTCTTTGAGGTAGCAATTGAATTTTTAAATATTATTCATGTGAGGCATCTTCGGGCTTCAAATTGTTCAAGAAAATTACGATAAATTTTGTTTGCTGCATTTTCTGTACAATAACAATTCCAAATATGCTGATGGGTGTTGAACATCGTCGTATTTGACAAATTTAACATAGTGAAATCGTACACAGAAACGGATAGCTATAGTTACACATAGCCTTGACATACTATGTATTAAAACATTTAATGGAAAGCTAACGTCATACGTCCTTCTAAGAACTTCTTACTAGAAGCCACGTGGCATAGAACTATCAACATAGTCAAACATGATTACCATTCAATGAAAGAGAACCAGGCGCTGGCATAATTCCACATGACATGGGTTCGCTGTGTCACACGTGTTTCAGTGCTATTTTGCAAGCTGTTTGTACCTTTATTTTAACAAACACTTGCCGTCAAAATAATTTAACACATAATACTACGAATGTAAATACATAATACAAATTTGGAGATGGTTTGTTTGATGTTTTCATATTTAGGAAGAGGGTGTGGAATGAAACTTTTGTATTCTAAGGAAATGCCACAGCATGTACCTGGACGGACTGGGAAAACGACGTCGATAGACGGTTTCCGCTGTCGAATTTTGAATCATGGTCAAACTACCGTACTGCCGACCCAAATTTGCTTGCCCTGGAAACAAAATTCTATTTGCATGTTTATTTATTATTGCACGTTACAGGTCTGTACCTACATAGAGCTATGCGGAAGAATACCTGCACCGGTTCTCGACTAGCCATCCCGACGTTACAAATCCTGATTACTGCTCGTATTATGTTGGTTGCTGTTGTTATAGAAGAATCGCACAACTTCAGTATTAAGGACTGAAAACAACCAAGTACCTAACCGACACGTGGTAGCAGATTCTGAAGGTTCAACATCGTTCTTTTTTACCAAGGCCCGTTATTGCCTGTTTTGTTTAGTGGCGAATTCTGGTCTAGAAGTCTGGTCGTGAGGAAATGCAGTATCATTAAATTATCTCAACAGTGATAATGATAATTATATAATAAGCTGCTGTTTTGTTATATAGTAAAATATTCATTTTTTGTATTCCCCCAGTTTTAGTTGTCTAAAGACGCATTAATAGCCAAATCGGAGTATTTGCCTTGGTATTATTCCAAAGAATACGTCCAATTCCGAATCGTTTGGAAAAGTTTTGAAGCATCAGGTTGTCAACCCTGCACGCAACATTCAATCTGGTGGGACAACAGTTGTTACCAACTTTTGTGAAAACCGTCCAGTTGCTTGAAAAGCTATCATCACCGTACAAAGCGTTTTGTCTGTCCAGAAATTGACCTGAAAGTTCGAAATTTGCTTTGTGTTCACTGACGGTCATCATCAACAATATACATTGTACAGGAATTTGGGTGTTTATTAACATAATTTTGTACGTAATGGTAAAGAAAATAGTTCCAAAATCCTAACCGCAGTTGTACCACTGTCGTTCTAGTAACTCTCGAGTTGAATCTGATTGTATCTGTACCGTCAAAAATTTTGTGTTTGACGATTAGATGACGCCGGAAGGAGTCAGTAGAACGTGTGCAAAAGTGAAGTATTAAAATCCTTATAATAGGACATTATTTATGAAAGTAATATGATGTTGATTCGCGTTACTTCTCTTTGTGTGAAAAACCATGGGCGCAGAAGAAGCGTTGTAAGATAGCTGAAGACATCGTATGAAGCTGATCTTGTAACCTTCAGTGTGTCTGCACGATGTTCGCCCGCCAGACGGAGTTGCGTGATAGGCACCAATTGAGGTGAGGTTTGTGATAATAGATGAATTGGCACGATGTGGCTATAATCAAGGGTGAACAAATGTTGGCTCAACAGTAAAATTAAAGTTTATTTGTCATGTGCCTCAATGAATCGAACGCAAAGACAGGCCCGTGTGTTTATAATACTTCGAAAAATACCCAGGTTTAGGAATCGATAAGTTTCTTCATATTATACGGGAATGAGGTTGCTCGGTATCCCTTCTACCACCCATTCCACCCTTCCTGTGTTTTACGTGTCTGGAATTTCAAGCAAGTTTTGGCATGCGGTGGGAAGTCATTATATCTTGTGTGTTCTGTGTTGTGTTTTCTTGTATATTTATTTATGTCTTTCAATTAAACGTACACCTCCTTTATGTTTGTCAAATATTATTGTACTTTATCTGCTAAAGTTTCCTGCATTATTTATGTTACATTTGTACCCGAAAACTCATTCATGTGGGCACAAAAATTGCTGATTTATATTTATGTTATCTAAGTACATGTATTGTGTAGATATGAACACTGTTGAACGTTATCTTCTGAAGTA
Organism: Zootermopsis nevadensis; assembly: GCF_000696155.1. The sequence continues at coordinate 1,830,093 of NW_019059628.1, forward strand.
TGTTATTTATGTTAAATTGTTAACCTGAATATTGTAACACACAACGCAATTACTGTATTATTTTACGAACTTACGTTTTTTTTTAATTTCAGCAATGCCCTATATGTTAAATATTTGTATATTGTCTTTTGTCTTCCAAAGGGCATTGGGTTTCCTTGAAAATGAGGTACCACTAGTATTACAGCTTTACAAATTGTCTGGCATCTTTCTGTTTTTCTATATCTTAATACTTTGGGCATGGAAGGAAGGTGAGTTTTATAACGCCCCTAAATAAGTAGAAAATAATGCAGAATTTGGGGAGAATATAGTTAAAATAGAAGGATAAATTAATTGTGATCTACAAAATTATTCATTTTGGCTTGACTATTTGATAGTTTGAAACGGTACGATGGTGTGAACTTTGGGGTCATACCCGAGAAAGGTAAAGTTGTAGGATTATGTACTTTTGGAAATTATGTACATGAATAAATTTTATACGCCTCTCGTTCGTGGTATTCTGGGTCACGCCATGTAGTCACATGGTGTCTATCCTGAAGATGAAAGTGATACGTTCCACCGAAAATATGATTATTACCTACGAGACTACTCGCAACTAGAAGACCACAGCCAAAATTTTCACAGTCGTGAAGACATTTCATACATAGACATAATTATATATTTATTTACGATTATTTGTGGACTTGCTATATGGACTAAAGTATTTGAATGAAAGCAGGGGTCATAAGTTCTTACTAATACCTCTTTAAGTTAAGAGCGTCTTCGTTTCGTATCATTTGGTATTTAACATACTTACAACAGGACAGACCACTATACTTTTCCGTATCTTGTTACCTGTGACAAAGAAAGGGACGTGCAGAGGCTTCTGTTTCTCATTTTGTTTCATGATGGAGTTTGGTAAAAAGTGGCCGTGACGTTTCGAGTGTCCATTTCAGATAGGGAGCAGTGTTGCTTCAATTATAAGTCGATAGCGGCGCACGCACGGAATGAATTCTTTCTTTTTTATAGTTGGATTCCTCTCCTGGTCCACACAGCGGTTAAAAATGGTAACTTCGTGTGCCTTCATGTTCAAGCACGCCTGATAACTGGACGAAACACATTTAGTTAAATTTAAGGAAGTATTTTGATGATTTTAACTTCATAATAAAGACTTCGCTGACCGTGAAACGAAGTAACTGAAATTGATTTATTGGAGTGTAAACAGCGATTAATTGACCGTGTGGGAGGCCTTTCCTTGATATCATAAGTCGTTAAGTAACAGTATTGTTTAAAATGTGTTTTATGCGTATAATACCTATTATGTGGCAACACAGGTATCACCGGGAGATTTTTCTTAAGTAGTTAATTGGCAATATTGTTCAAAATCTGTTTTGTTAAATATGTATGTTGTGTGTCTAATACTTCGTTGGTGGCAACACCGGTAAGACAAGTGGCCCCACTGGGTATTTCTAAATGTCAATGGAAGGGCCTCTTCTCACATCGGTGTTGCCATCTGGTAAAATAAATGTCAGAGAAAGGAACGGAAAAAAAGATGTTATCATTGCTAGTCTCTTAACACTGAAAAATCTGTAGCTTAAACATCGCATTAGTGCAAGCGTCTATGGACGGCAGAAAACGTTCCTGAATTTTCCAGAACTTTAATAAATTCTTATAGTTTACTTACTTTTGGTACCAAAAACTAAATTTCTTTCGCACGTCTCAGCGGCTGGCTTCCCCAGATCGTTTCTCCCATTTTCTTATCTTCCTTCTGTTCTGTGTCTCATGCGGTTTGTCTCTCCTATTTCAAAACGCTTTTTTCTGTGACAAGTGACATCCGACTGTGGAAAATGTGTTTTGACGTTGACAGTGGTCATTGAGTACTGGCGACAGGCATCGGATATAATATAACGCAAAAGAAACACAAAGGTAGGCAAGCCAGTCATCATCAAAGCTTCTCTGGCTACTGATCGAATCTAGATGACCAGTCTAGAGAGTTTATTTGGAGCGTGGGTAGACTTTCAAACAGCAAAGAACTCACCGCGACTCCCGTAAAAAAAGCATGGTTTATATACAGACTAAAAATTTGTGATGGGAATCAGAAGGGCTTGTTTTATTACCAGTCTTAAACACAGCATGACTGGATTCCTGTGACCTGGCCCGACGGTTTTATTCCTACTCTTTCGTTCCAAGTGGGAAAAGTATTCAGAATTGGCACACATACGTGAATGAGAGAGAGTAGAATTCGCTGCCCTGAGGAATTCAAGCAAGAAATATAGGACTACAATAAAAGAAGTTTGTTCCGGGGGGGGGGGGGGGGGGGGGGGTAGTTTAGTTTCTTACTCAATATTTTATATTTGGTTGCTTTTCAAACACTAGAGAAAGCGCTCCGAAAGGTGCGCGTTGCTCTAGTAATTTAGAAACACAGACGTATTTGCGTCAAATTCTCCGGAACTGTGGTTTCACTGTCAACTTCTTTATACCTCTAAAAATTTAAATATCTTGGTATCAATGGGAGATTTACAAGTGTATGTTTAATTTATCCTTAATAGATTTATATAATGATCCATTCTTGAGGTTTCTGGACAAGGGATTACTGTACTTACATATCTGTTTTTATACCTTTGGAGATGGAGGTAAGGGTAAAGATGTTTCATTTGGATCAATATAAGGGATTAACCTCGAGTTCTGGTCCCTATATTCTCGGTGCCATTGTTTAAATGGCTTTTACGGCTACCCGGACGTCGTGGCCAAGAAATTCGAGTCCCATAGCCAGTGACTTAGCAAACTGATTATTACAAAATTCTACTCATTGACAAAAGTTTTGCACAATAAAGTGTTACAAAACTTTTTTTTATATTTTGTCTTAACATTTTACGTATGATCTTTTATTTAAATTACTATATAGCCTTGTTGTTTGGGATGAATGTTCAACATCTTGAATTTTATGTTATACAGTTCAGCAGAACAATCATTATAAACTTTTGCTTGAATTCATCAATCTATGTTTTGTAAACCAACTATTTCTTCTTCCGTTTCTGTCTTAATTTCTTTATTTCTTCTCTCTGCTTTATCGCACATCATGTTTTCTTAATGTGACTGCACTCCATTACATTTGTATGGCAAATGCTGTATCGTAGCAATGTAATTTCGTACGAAGTGCTTTAAAGAAGACGACAGAAATATTTTGCGGACAGAAGATCAGAAGGCATTGAACATTCACTCTGCTTTATTGCTGCAACTTTATTTAAGTGGTTTTATTATGAATTATTGAGGTTTGAATAGAAATTTCCAAGGCCATCTTTAAGTTTCTTTCATCCGACATTCTTGAATTGGAGTTAATGGCTGTTGTTATAAAACAGCTATAAAATTTACAGAATTTTTAAATGTAAGCGATTGGACTGTAACCTCATCAGCTACACACATTCTGTTTGTAACTTGGCGTTTGATGGCCACTGGGGTCACTGTTCAGAGTGCGCATCATTGCATGTTTATCTTTAAAAATCCTGCACATGATATATAAAGTAACGCACTTTAAATAAAAAATTGCAAAATTATAGCTTTGATTTTGTACAAACGTATCCTAATAATGCAAATAGTATAAATTGTGAATTTCTATTCTGCTTATATGGATAATGAAATAACTAAAACCAGAACCGATTTTGGACATTTTAAATAGGCATGTTTAAGCAGTTGAGTTTAACGTGTTGATAGAATGCAAGGAGACAGATTTCTAAAACTTACAAATTATAAACTATGGATTAAGGGATCCAGGTTGACCTTCAAAGAAACTTTACATGATCTAACCCTTTGACTACTAGATGCTGCTGCTGATGATGTATTCTTATGGACGAACAACATGGCATGATGTATAGAAATCATGAATACGAATGAATGTATCCTCATAATGTAATTTGCTATTACGTTAGTGGTAAGTTTTCTGAATGTATTACCTTCCTTTGTTGCAATATTGCAAGTGATATTACATTTCTAACATTTGTAATTCATGCTAAAGTAGATCTACACCACCCAGATGACCTTCCATATCGTAGTTCAGAACGTGATGAATTGTCTTGTGTTTGGGATGTCCCTGTATCGTGTCATAGGTTTTTTTGTTGGGTGAGATACTAGGAAAGTGATTATGAAACATTTAATCGAATCCAGACCAATCTCCGCCCATTTTTTGTAAAGTTTTAATTTTAATATCCCTCATCATCTGTTATGTGGCAGAATAATCAATCAGCCACGGTATTTACCGGGATAGCTCCACGTCCGAGCTTCGATTCCCTGCAGGGGCAGGGCGTCACGCCCATGCCATCTCCAAGTTCCATTCATCATTCTGTCCAGTGTGTTTGGAGGCATTTTTTAGACGGCTAAGCGGTTAGATTGGTATACCGGTACTTGATAATCCGATGAAATAATTAGTAGACTGTATAATTTATTGATTGATGAAAGGGATTCTTACATTTGTTATCGAGCCACGTTGTTGCAAACATGTGATCCTTAATTGCACCAAAATTATACAAGAATCGTGTTGTATAAATATACTGTTATATCAGGACCATAATTCTGGTGAGATGTGTGCAACCAAAGCAGCCAAACGCAAGAAATTCTCGAAATTCCCAAGATAAGTTCAAAGTTTGGGATTTAAACCGGCGTGGCACTAAATTTACTTATTGAAGATTTCTGTCTTCATACTCACCTCTGTGAAAACCTCAAATCTTACAATTTATTTATTGTTGACTAGTAAAAATTTACACCATCAACTGAAGTGGCAAGGGCTGGTGTTCATTTCTTCCCAGGTCAAGCTGCGTGGCAGAGGAACCTTTCTGCTTTTGATGTGTCAGCTTCCAGTAGGAGGATAGCTAGCAAATCTCAAATTCTCTTGAAACTAACTGAAAATATAGACCTGCGTGTACGAATGTACACGTTGTCCGGCATTTTTAATCCACCTATTTTGACAAACATTTGTTTAGAGATTATGACATTTATATTTAAAACAGAAACAAACATTAGATAACTAAGCGTAAATGAACAGTCAATTAGGCTACATCTTCATGGAAAACAATCCTTGAAGAGCTAATAATTTTTTCCGGTTCAAAAAATTTCCCACGTTTTAATGAAGGCGTGTAGGATTTGAGTTCTCACGGCGGTGTGTCTGACATGGCTGTCTTTTGGGTTGAAGAGCCGTGGAGTCTGGTAGATGTTTACCGACGTTTCAAAGGTACTTGCTATCTTCAGTGACGAATCGCTCGTCGCGAGCCAAATGAATGAGTTCGCATATTCACATTCTGTTTCTTTGAGAAAAATTTTGATATTTTAGTCCATTTTCGCCATGTTTTCCCAAGTAGTCTTTTCCTCACAAGATTTCCGTCTGTTTTTTTGTTTTTTTGTATTTAGTTTTCATTTTTCCATGTGCACTACATACCCTGATAATTTTATCCGTCTTAATTTGACCACCTTAATAATATTCAATAAATAATACGAATTTTGATTTTTATAATTGTGTAATTCTTTAGCCTTCCGAACAATAGCGTAAATAGAGCAACGCAAACGAACTGTAATGTGTGGCCACAGCACAGGCAACTGAAGAAAACTCTGGTGTCAGGAAATTACTCTTGCATCTTACTTAATCCCTTAGAAGTATTTGACGATCGCGTGCCCTTTGGTAAAAGCCAAAGATTGTAATGATTCAGTGCAGGCATGTGCGACAAACAAAGTCAATAGGCGATTATTTAATAGGCTTGTTCATAATTTTAAGCAGAGACGCCCGCCTAGTGCAGAGAACAGAATGCGAGTCGAGTGAACTGTAAATGCCGGTGATCAGGAGGAAGTTATAAGAGCCAGCCAGCCAGCTTGTTAGGATAGCCCCCTGGATGCAAAATGGCGGTGTTGATACCAGCTGGACACGCCTACCCGTCACGCTCGCCTTGTTTACGCACAACAACCCAACAATTTAGCGCAATAAGTGCTCTGGCCCCATCATTTCTTGTGAAGATGAGTTAGTGTTGGTTGTGTTGAGTGAGGGGCATACACTAGGGGTGCCCATGCATGTTTTTGTGTCATTTATGGCGATGTACTTTCTGTGAGGATGATGTGTGCTGTGAACTGAAAGTCCAGGGGAGAACAACCGTTAACAGCAGCAAATTATTTTCTTACCTGGTAAAAAACACCATATATCTGTTACAGAGATCGTTTGGTTAATGCAATTGAAAGAAACAGTGGTTGTTCTGATAAATACGAGACCAATGAGGACTTAGAGCGGATTTGCTGATTGTTAAAGCAGTTGCTAAGGGTCTACAGCTACCAACTATTCTGGAGCTGAATTGGCTTTTAATCAGTTATTTCAAGGTTTATTTGAAATAGTAAATTAGTTATATTCCTTGTGTTTGCCTATTCATTTGTTCAGTTCCGTAGAATTTGTGGTTTCAACGGCTGTGAGTCCGAAGATGGCTCATGGCCCTGATGATGGAGGCAGCAAAAACCTCTGAAACGTTAGTAAACTTATACCAGACTACACGGCGCAACAAACCAAAAGACAGCCATGTTTGTGATGTGGGTGTTGTTTATACTGCACTTTCCCGTGTTCCTCATTGAACGCTCCGTTGATTTGAATCCAGCCCACGTTCTGTTCTACTGTTCCTTTTAGATAAGTGTTAACTATCTGCTCACTTGCGTGTAGATCCCCCACGTGTTCTGGTCCCTCCAGGCTATACCTCTAACGTTTTGTTTGTATTCGTCATTTCCCATTTTTCCTTCTCATCTTCTTGATTTGGTGTCTCTCATAATATTTAGCGAACATTACAAATTATGAATCTCCTTGTTATGTAATTTTACATCCTCGTGTTGTTCCTCCTATGTCTTTTGGGTCTACACTTTTTCCCGAGCGTTCTCAATTTATGTTCTGCCACAAAAGTAAGAGACACAGTTTTTAACTTATACATAACAGCAGATAAAGAAAGTAATTATGGTCTTGTATAATTCATTTTAGTAAGCCTTTTGTAAGATATGGGAAGATGAAAGATTCCAAACTAGATGGTAGCAAACATCTGCTGTCAACATCTTCGGATATGTAATTTTAATATTTTACTCTCTTTTACAAATATATTTTACATCTTGAATAACTTAGTACCTGCCTATGTGTTGCTGTTTTGTTCTGAGAGGTGCTTAACTTCATGATCAGTCTGCTGATGCTGATAAAAGTCATGTAAAACGTCAACGGTAATAGTCGGCCTCGGAATTTGCTCGCGGGTCTCTGGAATTTATGATAATGATGAACCACCGACATGAGTTAGATTCTTAAGCCTGCCACAGAACCCCTGCCAAATTGTTCGGAACACATAGAAATGAATTAATGAATTTTATAACCCGTGATTTAATCCCTGCCCTAATTTGATTATCTTATTTTCTGCTTAAATGCAACATAATCGCGCACAAACATAATTTTGATTGTTTGATAAGCTTGTGAAACTTTCGTCATTGTTACCGGTTTATGGGCAGTTAAAATGGCCGAGCCAGCGTGTCTGAGACGTTTATCCGTTTGGGCCTGTGTGCTAACTAGCCGTGATTTGTGATGCATACAAATTACTGAGAGGCTGTAACGTGTACGGTCACAGAACAAAGCATTCGCAGAAGAAAAATAAGAAGAAGAAGGATACGGATGTAGTATGTAGCGAATTTACTGTGAAAAGACAGCTAAGGTGACGTGTAATTAATATATGAATAAAGAATCTTTGTTTGTATGTTCAGAGGCATACATTAATTTTATCTTAGGGGCGTTCCTCTCTCTCATGCAGAGCCCAACAGTAAGGCACAAACAATCACATTTTTCATCGGTAGTTAAATTGGTGATCATAAAATATAATAACCAAACTATGTATCTATGCCATATTATTCATTTTACCAAGAGAGTCTCTCACATGGTGGCCAAGTCCTACACTAAATGAAGATTATAATCAGCATCAACATTAGTTACTCCATTCATGTTCAAACCTCTTAATTTCAATTTCAGAATGTCTTAAGTTACGTAGCGTAGCTCCGAGTTTGGAATCTTTCGGATTACGGACACATGGATATGACTTTATGATTAAGTAACAGGTCTGCCATTTATGTAAGAATTTTTTTTTCAGTGTGCGATACAACATTTATATTCAGTTAGTGTCAAATGGTTTTACTGTAATTTGTTTTTTAAAAAGAATATGTCCTCGGAGTAGGTCTACACAGTAGAATTGCCAACAGTCTCTTCAAAGCTACTGAATGTCTTATACTTTGTTGTCGTACGTGCAACACGATTAGTGTCATTTGTCGTTTTGCACACGTGGGGTTTTCTATTTTTCCAGTCTACACAGCAAAAGAATGTTGTGCGGGCCTTACATGAGTGCATAAATGAATACCCAAACGGAAGCCTGTTTGGTCGTCTACATATTTTATTTCCAAAAGTAGTGATGAATTTCGATTAAATTTAAGATTAAGAGTCTATAATAAATGTCCGATAAACGTAATTTTGTCCGTGTGAATCGTTATAATATGACATGTATTCTGCATGAGACTCCTAAACTGAGATTTTGCCACCTGGGATCAAACTTAATGAAACCAAATGATAATTATCACGCCCCACTAAGCGATATTCTGAAACATCGATCGAGGTGTGAGACTTCTGGAGAGCTAACCAGGGAAACGGCATGCGCGTAAAATCATTGTCAGTCGCTTGTTTGTCCACCCCTAATTGATTAATTTATTCAAATACATACTCTTTTCGACCGGGATAATCGATATCCTGACTGAACGTTTTCGTGGTTGTTCTCAGTCTCTCTAGGATAATGGTGGGACATTATCTTGAAATGTTCCACGAACTGCCTCCTGGAGCTTTCTCCAACTCCTTCGTGATCACTGCCTCACATCATTCAACATTATTAACCTTTGAAAATGAATATCATATGAAAATAAACTAAGAACCAGTCTTATGATAAGGCAAGTTTAATTGATCAATTGCACATCTGCATTCACACTTAATTGGTTATGGAATGTTAAATGTTATTGCCTAAATCTCCCGACTTCTGTCTTTGAACTTGTAGGGCAGAAAGTCTAACCCAGACACTTGCCTCATGGAAATCCAGTAGGGCGACACATATTAAGATACAAAGTAAAATAAATTAATGTCGCGGTCAAATGGTTCGAACTCATGTTTCATATTCGAGAGGTCAAGGGTTAACATTCTTACGCATAGTTCAGCAATCATGACTGACATCTTTTGTTTTATTACTTTGCAGTTGCAGAGTAATACCAACATGTGTCTTAAAATAAGCCACGTCATTTTCCTTCCACATCCTTTCGAATTTCCCTTACTGCATATCCTAAGGAGTTTGAAAAGCGTCTTTAACTATTTGAAGCCGAAGTTCATCTAAATAATATTTAAGAACTCAGTCCATACTCCAAATAAAACAACTTTTCACCATTTCAAAGATCAACTTATTAATTCTGTTTGAATAAATAATGCATATTTTAATCGAGAATCATACGGAACGCTTACTATGTGGTAGATAACGTATCTTTTGTCTTTGTAGGGTTAAGTCTTAACGATAATCGATTAGTGTGAATAAAGCAGGTACACAGTTGTTGCTAAAGTAAGCCAAGTTTATTCCTGTTATGGAGGTTTCGAGTAAACTACGAGGTGCGATCGGAAAGTTTCAAGACTGCGCGTATAAAAACCCGTACACGTATCTCAGGTATTAAATTTATCCATCACCCTCGAAGTAGTTCCCCTGAGAGTGAACACAACGATCCCAGCGCCGCTGCCAAGCCTGGAAGCATCCCTGGAAATCTTTCTTTGTCAGCCTGTCAAACACCATCTGCGATTCTGCCTGAATCTCTTCTATCGTCTCAAATCTCCTTCCCTTTAGCTGAATTTTAATCTTTGGGAAGAGGAAGAAGTCACACGGAGCTAAATCCGGCGAATAAGGAGGGTGCGGGATGACGGCCATGGTGTTTGAGGCCAAAAACTGGCGAACTTTGAGGGCGGTGTGCGCTGGCGCGTTGTCATGATGCGTCGCATGTGGAGTTCTTCCTTTAGAATCAGCTGACAGGTCCCATAGCCTATCCCAACAAGGTCGCACAAGTCGTTGATGGTACGACGTCGATCTTCGTGAATGGCCTGCCGAATCTTCGTAACATTTTCGGGCGTTGCGCTCGAAGATGGTCGTCCAGAACGCTCGTCATCATCGACAGAGGTTCGGCCATTTTATGTATAATAGAGTGTCAAGAGACTCTGGCAGTTGCCTAAAATATTTCTGGCGCGACGCGCGCGCTTAAATACGTGCATCCGTACGCACATTCGGAGAGCAGCGAATGTTCAACAATGAAGATTTCTGTCTTCTGGGTTGCGCTGTGTAGTATGGTCGATGTGTACCAACGTTTCAGAGGTCATACTGCCTCCGTCATCAGGGCGAACGGGCTTTTATACGCGCAGTCTGGAAACCTTCCGATCGCACCTCGTAAGCCGTGTTTTAAGGTGAAAATCGTTAATATGTCGGCCTAAGCGTAAAGGTCCGGACGGCTATTGTGTACGGAGAAAGCATCCACCTATTGGTATGCAGATATGTGAACTACCAAGTCTTAGAAATACAATGAAAGACAAGGCTCTTCTAACACAATTTCTGATACAGTCCAAACTCAAACACATTCAAAATTATTCAACAAAATTTGAAATGCATTCAAGAAATCCCGTTTCTATTTGTTATTATAATGACGATGATACGTATCGTGTTCAATATTTTCTTTAATCATCTTCCTTTTTCATCGTGTTCTTTACACCATGCTCGTTATTGACACACTTTCTCTGCTGTCGCTGACATTGACGGACGGGATGTTGTAAGCCTGCGGTTTGTTGAAGTAAATGCATCTGTAAGACATTGTCAGTCCGATTCCACTACTCGCTGTGATGTTGTACCAACAGGACGGGTATGTGACGAGCTATCTGCTTCACTTACTGGCTCTACATATGTTATCACATACGAGACAAGTTGCGGAGAAATGTTTCAATATTGTTGTTGTTTGCAAAGCCGACGTCATTGGAAACTACGATAAAAATCTCGAAGTAGAATCACAACGTTGCTCGAAACTTCCGTTCCTCATGTAAGACAGTTGAGTCTAACACATCTAGAGACTGATTTATTTCTTCTAGTTGCTGCAAGGCATATGGGAAGGAGAAGCTATCAGGAAACTAAACATCTTATTGTGGTTTAGGCCTTCGGTTACTTATTGCTGTGAAGGCTGCCCCATTAGAATTTTCTATGCTTTTTTTTAACATATTCCCAATTCGAACTTCATATCACGTCTAGCCGGACCTCGATGTGATCATACAGATAATAATTGGTGGGGAGTAGAAAATGTGAAACTCCTCGTCATATAACTTTCTCCATCCTCCTGTAACTGTCATTTATTAGGTCGAAATATCACCTTTAGGATTTTTGCACACACTTCCTCAACGTTTGGGTTTCATTTAGGGTGTTAAGACAAATTAAGTAATCGCGCAAGTGTATAATAATAGTGAATAATAGTGAATTGTGTAATAAAGGAATGTCATTGACTAGACCTATGACTGAATCTGGTTCTGTGAGGAAATATTTTCTTAGAAAGATGTCTTGAAGTTCTTAATAGGTCTAAATTTCCATTCCTTTTAATGACAGATACATTATTAAGCATGACCAGGCCTCTTTTTGCGTACTGCATCTCCTTGGAAAACTCTGGGTAATGCCCTCACGCCTAATCCAAACCAAGATATTTTATTTAACCCCAGGGTCTTTATCACCCGATTTTTACACCAGGGGCTTTGCCCCTCGGGACATCTCTCACCTACCTTGGCCAAGGGTCCAGGACATCCCTGTGATTCCACAATTCTGGTTGTAACACCAGTGCAAGAATAACCCAAGGACATTGTTTGAAAAGATTGTCGCTTAACAATGACCTTGGGCCCACTTTAGTGCAACAGTGACCTCTGTGATGTGTCGTGAAGAACACCTTCAGATTGTCAGTGTACCCCAAAGCGTATACCTTTCAAATCCTGTAATTTAAAAGACGAAGAGAATTATTCTACGTATACTCCAGTAAAAGCAAGGATAGCCATGGCCAAGGCAGCTTTCGTCAAGAAGAGGATACTTCTCACTAGCAAGTTGGGCTTGGAGATGAAGAAGAAACTAGTGAAGTGTTACGTATGGAGTGTCGCGCT
>NW_019059628.1:1850215-1876553 GCF_000696155.1 Zootermopsis nevadensis
CTGGCTTATGGACTTGCTCAACATCATCTTCTATTTTCATTATTTGTTTCTCCTTTACTCCCTCCGCCTTCTTATTCCTTTTCTCCGCCCTTTTCTCGTCTCGTCTTCTATTTAATTCCAACGTGAGTAAACAACAATGCGAAGAATAATAGCTAGAACTCCTACAGGGCGCCAAGGTAAAGTTGTCTATCTGTTGTGCAGTGTAGCAGGGAGCAAGGCGTCTGTCGTAATGTTTTGTATCAAATGTTTAGTCATTTCAAACTCATTTTCAGACTCAGCATTTTATCAGTGACTCCAATTTTTTTTTTAGTTCTTTTGTGAAGCCAACCTACCATTTAGAATGACTCTTCCATCTCTCTGTCTGTCTTTCTAACTCTTCGTCTGTCCCACACTTGTCAAGTCTGTTTTTCTTGACCGGACACCATTAACATTAGAGACGAAATTGTCCGCATGGCCTATATCGGCGCTGCTGTCTTGTTTTTTACCTGTTCGAAGAGTGTTTCAGACGAATTTTGACAGAACAGAGATTATTTAATATTTGAAATGTTAACAAAATAGAGGAAATAATATATCCCTGCATTTGTGATTTGCTTCGTCAGCAGTAAATGTCGAAGAATTTGAAAGAAAGTACGAATCACGTTCTTCACTAAATTTCTTATTTAATGTTGTGTGTACAGGAGAATTTACCGTATTTGGATTTGCATTTTACGTCATTAAAAATGTTATTGTTCTCATTGTATGTTACTTCTGTGAGAATATTGACAGAACTCTTAGGTTGAATTGTGTTTCAGTGGAATGTCTGTTCCATTCTCTAAATAGGCCAGTGGCTTACCTTATATCTCTATCATGTTCGTCTTTATACATTCTTAAATGCGTTCTACTAAAACGAAATTTGATTACCTTTCATAATGGATACTCTTATAAATTACATGTCTAAAATGAAGACTACAGATTGTTTTGACAAAATAACTGCTGCCCGTTTCCTTGACGTAATTTAACCCATTAGTTTATATCGTTTAGTATTCTCAAGAGCTTCAGATATTATTATGGTGATCGTACCGAGGAGATAAGACGGGCAGATCATGTGGTACCCCATGGGGGAGGTGAGAACTAATGCCAACATAATCTTTTCTGAGAAACTAGTAGTCACTCAGATAATCATAAAATCCTCTGTTTTGCGAAATTGGAAGGTTCATTATCGTATTCACAAGAACGTACCACAGGTCTTTATCATGAGTCACATGAAACCACTCCACGCCCTCAAATTCATTTCTTTGAAATCTTGTTTTCATATTGTCATCTCGTATATACGCAGGTCTTCCAAATAATCTATTTCCTTCAGGTTTTACAACCAAAATTCTGTATGCATTTCTCTTGTCTTCCATTTGTATTTCATGTTCAACATATTTTATCTTCCGTGATTTGGCAACCCTGATAATTGCAAAGTGCAAACAAATTATGTATTATTTCCAGCTTCCTACCATTTTATGAATCTCAGGTTTAATTTTTTTTGTGTAACATTAAGATACATAACATGCTGTGTTATCTCCCTGCCAATCTTCCAAGTTCGAGGATCACCCCTGCTTTGTTAATGCATAAATTCGCAGCTACGTGCCATATTTGGAGGCCACTCAACTTGGAGATGCTCCCACTTCGCCGCTTAAAATTTAGTCCGAAGGGAAGAGATCAATTGGGAGACATACGAACGGAGGCAGTATAATATTAAAATGGATATTAAGGAAATAGGATGTAAGAACTTGCGTGACACATAATTATTACGTTTTTCTTCTTCCAGGTAAGGAGCTTGATGGCCTATGGTTCTGTCCTCCACGATTGTCGCTTGATGTGAGTAGCCCATGCGTTATATATTCTACAATGTGGTACATTGGAATGATTTGTTTTTTAAATGTCTTTCGTTTGTGTATTTCCATGTTAACTTAGATAAAAAAACAAAACAAATATATTAGTTTATAATCTATCGCTTCAGTAATAGGCGTGGAACGTTGTGTTTCATATTAATGCAGTCCTACGTGCGAATTTTCCTTATTTATAGACTCGATTTTGTATAGGTCTCTGGCCTTGATACGTATTTGTGTATTGCAGAACAGATATTTTAACGGGAAAATTAAACTTATTTTTTACATGTTGTTATATACGAACTGTCCTCAGTGAGTCAATCTTTTTTCGAACTCCTTCACTGGAACAATCTTATTTACTGGTGCTTTTAGTTTCAGAGATGCTTGCTGCCTGATGTAGATCCTGAAATCTCATTTCTTTATTTACCCTTTGGTAGCTGCAGTATATTCCGCCGCCATATTGACAGTAATTTATGCACATATGTGTCAGTTATTAATTAGATGCTTAATTACCCATTCATTAACGGGTATAAAACAGATGAACGCCGATGTTGTAATTACATATCAAATAGAAGTGCTTAGCTCCAAAGCTACCTACAATCCTATATCTTTTCTTGTATTTCTTTAAATATTTACAAATTTCCCTATTATAAAGTTAATGTTCTTCGCGAGTAACATTTGTGGTATTATTTTATTTATTTCTGCTACAAATGTCCGGTTATCAGAGGAATTCTGCATTGATTTTCACTGTAAATTATCTGGACCAAATACATATTCTGATTAGTTCAGGTTTTAGTTTGACTGAGGTTCCATTTTAGTCACCTCTCACTGTATCTGATAATCGTTGCTAATGTTTAGTCTTTGTGATGTGTGTTAACTCTTTGAACGTTCGTAGTACCCACTGTCTCATTTCCGGAAGCGTGCAGAACGAATGCAATGAAGCCAAGTTTTCAAACAAGAATTAGACCACCGTGAATTTGGATGTGACCGGATACTAACACAGTGGTTCATTAAGCAAAAGGCAGTTGTTACACATTGAAGTTATTGAAGTCAATTGCACGTCAACGTGAAAAGACTATTATATTAAACTTTTGCCGTAATTGTCTCGGTATTGAATAAGAAACGCCTTGACGTCATTTTGTATAGACGGGGCTGAAAGGGGGCATCTAACATTTCCCACCTGTCTTTAACTCCCCCTTTTCAAACAGCTTGCATTCTGACAACGCAACTTTTCATATATTCTTGTGATGTCTCGTGATACTTAATGTATTTTGGGTAAGTCTATGTCGTTTTAGGAAATTCGAGGGAATGTTTTAGATAATGGCTTTGTCCGTGTATGTAACTTCGTCACAAGGACAGAAAAAACATTATAGGTCGATCATTTAAATGGACATTTTATTCCGTTGGTCGGACAACACCCAGAAACAAGCGAAAATGTCGTCGTGGAACAGACTCCAAACACCGTGCTTGAGCCATGTATTTGGCCTGTATCAGTCGTATTTTTAAAAGTGCTTGGCATTTTGATGGCGTTTTGACGATATCCCGTGCTGTCTTTTATCGACTGGATGGGCGAAGTGCGAGCTAGTGACAATAGATGGAGCTTTAGCAAAAGTGTAATAAAACCTATAAAGAAAGAACACACCGTTGTTCCTGTAGCTTTAAAATCTATGACCTTACCATAATTTAGGGGTGATCAAAACTCTGGATCATTGCTCTGTGTGTGGCCTTATTTATTTCTACCTGTATATAATTTTGCTACCAGGTTCTTATTGCTAGGATAGCGAAGAAAGGGCGACTAAGATTAGAAATTCATACCGAATTCTGGTGTGGGAACCTCTTGAAAAACCGTCATATAATATACAAAAAGTGGGAATATAATATTAAAATGGGTTTAAGTGAGGAAGGTTGTACTTACGTGCACACGTGAATTTTGTAGTTGTATGAAAAGATATTGAGGATCGACCATCCCTGTGTCACATGTCGCCGACGTTGAGTGTGTTAGACGTGTCATACAGTCCATACATACGCCTGTGTGTAGGCTATATGTGTGTATCACGCATTATTCTGTTTCATGGCAGAATTACGCATTACGGAATTACACACTCACTGACCCTTTAATCCTCGAGGGTGAATAGTCTCATGGACTTAGCAAGATACTGCCATTGTTGTATCGAGTTTCAGCTTATAGATGAGGTCCACTTAAAACGTGCTCTTGAAAGAAGAGTCCCTAAAATTCCTTTGGTCTCAAAACTAGCATTTTTCTGGACTTCATTAGGTCTGGAAGTCTCTTTTGATCATTCTTTTGTGGTGTGTACAGAAAATCCTACTTGTAAACGAATACCATAGCAGTTGAATATTAATGCTGTTCATTTGAGTTTTGGTGCTATTTACACTCCCCGATAGATGCCAGCGTTTAGGAGAAATATATTGTCTCCATCTTCAGGACTGAAATGGCGTTTCTGCAACATTTACTGATTAGTCTACACCACGCCAAAAGAACATCATATCCGCTGTGAAAGCCTTAGATCTTTTTTGTTTCTGACAGTAAAAGGAATGGATGCATTTATATCTGAAATAACAACAGATGTTTATGGTATTAAGTTATTACTGAATAGGTAGTAATAGTGCTGGATTAATGTATGTGTAAGAACTTGTGTTTCGTAGGGATGCATTTTATGGGTGTGTCGATTTCTGTGGGTAGATTGGTGACCAAAATTATCTTTAATAATTTTTTTTTCGGATAGCAGAACGGTATTTTTGACGTTATGGTATGTTTGTATAAGTACGTTGTGGTATGTCGGTCATTTGTTTGTGCATTATTCAAAAAGAGAGCTTTGTTACAAGTTTTATCATAAAATAAAGAAAATGGTCAAAAACATTTTTCGTAGGCCTGAAGCACAGTTCTTTTTGTACGTTTTGGAAAGTACGGCCCAGGGCAGTGTACATTTTCAGTCGCTTTTCGGTTTTCCTCTCTTTATTCTATTTGAACCTTTTCCTGCTTTCCACTAGAGTAATCTACACTTTGCCGACGGCCAGACGGTATTCTTTCCCATTTGTGATAGGAATCTTCTTTACCAGATAAATTTCAGGAACACCAAACTTTACAGACTTTACAGACTTCATTCTACTGAAATCTTTTTTCGTTACGTTCGCGTTAAATATTATCAGTTTATTAGAGGACAGCATTTAGTCTGTAAACTTTCATGAAAAAGAATACTGCTTCATGTGGACGTAGCTGCGAGGATGCTTTTAAAGTGGATCTTAAATAAATAGTGTGCTAAGGTGTGAACTGAATTCAAGTGATTCAGGTTAGGGTATAGTGTTAACACGACGGGTTTTTAAAAGACGGGGAATTTATTGACTGTCAACCTCACGAGAAGGAATCTCCTCCATGGAGTTTGTTAGTTTACTTCAATGCTGTCGGGCCCGGAGAAGATTATCAACAAAGCCCTTTTCCGTTTGAGCTGGGTTTTGTTGTGTGTTGCATTTGGCTCTGAATATCATGACAACAAAGTTTAGTTGTTTTGTTTGACGTCATATGACGAGTTTATTGACCCTGACAGCCAGTTCTTCAAGCTATGTCCACCCCTGTTACGATATTCGTCGTTTGAGGGTTTCTTTCTTTTTCAAAGTAAACGCCCAGTGTTTTGACGACGTGGCAACTATGTATCAACTTCGTTGCTCGTTCTGACCATCCAGTTCGGTCTGAGGAGAGATGTTGCTATCCGATTATTGGGGGGCTGGCCGGCCAGCCGGTCTTACCGATGAGTGTGAGCTGGTCAGCCACGCAATGCTTCGTGAAGAGGTGGGAGCGAACATTCCAGAATAATGATGCGAGTTGGCTGCTGACAAGATCAGCATTACACTATAGGGGATGGACCGCTGTATCGCTCGTTTCAAATACATCGATTCTCCAACATGCCCGTTGTTTTTATGGCGAAGGGATTTGCTGTCTCACTTCAAGGGATGAACATAGATTGAATCTGCGCTGGGATGAAAGATCTTGTGCTCTCGTCAACAAATATCTTTGGAGTGACTGAATGAAGGAACAAGAGATGTAGGATTTGAGGTTTTCACGGCGGTGAGTCCGAAAATGACTGTCTTCTGGGTTGTTGCGCCGTGTATTCTGGTAGAAGTTTACAGACTTTACTCATCGTCCTGATGATGGAGGCAGTAAGGACCTCTGAAACGTCAGCAAACTTCTAACAAACTACACGTTGCAACAACCCAGAAGACAGCCATCTTCGAGTAAGAGATAGTTTAGAGATGCAGCAAACATGAAGGAAATGAGAAATACACACAACGTTTTGGTCGGGAAACCTGAAACGAAAGTTACTTCAGGGATACAGGCATGCATGTGAGGCTTGTACCAAATTTAATATTACGATATGGCATGAATTCGCTCGGATGCGAGATAGGCGTGTTAGTGAAGAGACGATAAAGCAAGGAACTTCTTAACTGGTTGAGTAAAACGAATTTCAGAAAGAAGTAATAGGGCATGGAAACTTAGTTTTGTTTTTAAGTTATCAAATATTACCTCGGTTTCTGTTTTAAACAGTTGCGCACTGAACTATTTTGTTCTAAGGATAAGCAAGATAAGTGAGTACGTTTAAGTTCACAGCAGTTTTTAAAAACTTTTCACTCTTGTGTGCTGATAACGAAAACGTGATCTCATGCGTTCGTATCTCTCATTTGAGTCATAATTGGACAATTTTCGATGAAATTTGAAGTAGGGGACACTTTTTTGGGTGGGTGTTGTTTCAATGCAGGCCTACGCTGACAAAAATCTTTAACAGGACTGTAATTTTTTTCTTTTTGATTAAAGAACATGTTAAGCATTCTCAAAATATGATCCATTGTGTGAACTATAGATCTCATTAAGATGCACAACTTTTGTTTGTTCGTTTGAATGTGGTATTTGTAGTACGATTCGCTTTGAAACAGTAGATTTGTATGATTTGAGGTTCTCACAGCGGTGAGTATGAAGATTTGTGTTTATACAAAATATAGTCAATAACAGTTTTGAGTAAAAGAAAGAACGTGTTTGGAAAATTGGTGGTTTGGAGTTCGCTCACATATTTCTATTCTTTAGTCTATTGGCTGTTTGTGTCAGAAAATGTTCAATGTAATGCAAACCAAAGGAATGTGATTTGAGGTTCTCACGGCTTTGAAGATGACTGTTGGTCTTCTGAGTTGAAGCGCCTTGTGGACTTAAGGGAGTATAGCAACGTTTCGAAACAAATACTGCCTCCATCTTCAGGCCAGGCATGAAATCTCACTAATAATGGCAAATTTCTTCGCTGTCGCAAAATATCATTATAATACAAATGGCAAAAACAATTAGCAGGTAGAATAAGAAATATTCTTACAGGCCAACAACTGAGTAGGTAAATATACGTTTAGTCCATGAGGACAGCGCGATACATTTCTGAACCTGATTTACATCTCTGCGATGTGATCGAGAGCTTTCAAAAACGTCTCCAACACTTGAATTAGCGATCCATATCACCGACAGTATATGAGTTATATATGCTTCACAGTGCTTTTGAAACTACCGCAGTCAGTTTAAAAGAATCCGCTCATTTCTTACGTGAGGCGGTTGGGGTTGTAATACTGTGGTATGTGACGCGACAAACATCCTTCCTATCAAGTAACCTCAGACGTGTGATTATATCTAACGTCACAAGCAATCAAAGAATGTTAATTAATGACGCAACATGCCTAACGTTGAAAGTGACAGAAGATGCCGGAAATCAAGTCCAACTTACCAACCGGTCTTGCAAGAAAATATTCCGATTCGGTTCACAGTACTTTTTTATTTTATTTCCTTTTTAGATTTACTCCGGTCGAACTAACTAAGAAGGCTAATTAATTAATGTGAAAATACTTTTGTCTGTAGTAGTCGGTCTTCTGGGTTGTAACGCCGGGTGGACTTGGAGGCAGATGCCAATGTTTCGGAGGAACATAATTTCTCCTTCTTTAGCCCTGGGTTGTCAGCAGATATATTATACAAAATATAGTCAATAACAGTTTTGAGTAAAAGAAAGAACGTGTTTGGAAAATTGGTGGTTTGGAGTTCGCTCACATATTTCTATTCTTTAGTCTATTGGCTGTTTGTGTCAGAAAATGTTCAATGTAATGCAAACCAAAGGAATGTGATTTGAGGTTCTCACGGCTTTGAAGATGACTGTTGGTCTTCTGAGTTGAAGCGCCTTGTGGACTTAAGGGAGTATAGCAACGTTTCGAAACAAATACTGCCTCCATCTTCAGGCCAGGCATGAAATCTCACTAATAATGGCAAATTTCTTCGCTGTCGCAAAATATCATTATAATACAAATGGCAAAAACAATTAGCAGGTAGAATAAGAAATATTCTTACAGGCCAACAACTGAGTAGGTAAATATACGTTTAGTCCATGAGGACAGCGCGATACATTTCTGAACCTGATTTACATCTCTGCGATGTGATCGAGAGCTTTCAAAAACGTCTCCAACACTTGAATTAGCGATCCATATCACCGACAGTATATGAGTTATATATGCTTCACAGTGCTTTTGAAACTACCGCAGTCAGTTTAAAAGAATCCGCTCATTTCTTACGTGAGGCGGTTGGGGTTGTAATACTGTGGTATGTGACGCGACAAACATCCTTCCTATCAAGTAACCTCAGACGTGTGATTATATCTAACGTCACAAGCAATCAAAGAATGTTAATTAATGACGCAACATGCCTAACGTTGAAAGTGACAGAAGATGCCGGAAATCAAGTCCAACTTACCAACCGGTCTTGCAAGAAAATATTCCGATTCGGTTCACAGTACTTTTTTATTTTATTTCCTTTTTAGATTTACTCCGGTCGAACTAACTAAGAAGGCTAATTAATTAATGTGAAAATACTTTTGTCTGTAGTAGTCGGTCTTCTGGGTTGTAACGCCGGGTGGACTTGGAGGCAGATGCCAATGTTTCGGAGGAACATAATTTCTCCTTCTTTAGCCCTGGGTTGTCAGCAGATATAAGTATATCTGAAACGTCGGTATCCTGGCAGCCCACGAGTCGACAAGAAAAGGTGAATGTGGTTCCGGGTCTTGTATGGCTGAGAACTCGGGCTTTAGAGTGTTAAAATTAAACAAGCACTGGAGTGTATATGAGCGTAGGCGTGAAAAAGGCAAACTCGTGGTTGTTATAGCTCCATTCACTTGCTATAACTTGGACCTCAAGAATTTTAATATCTCTTCTTGTGGTTGTCAGTAGTTTACAACCTGTGACCGCAGCCTGCAAATATGCATGTTCTTATCTATGGTTAGCACAAAGCCATGCGCTGTTAGTTTGACCCATCAAGGAAAGACAGCTACACATTTTTTGAAGTTAAAATAAAATTTGGAAGTTGTACTCAGTGGAGTAAAATTTGTTTTCAAGTGCATTAATTGCGTCTTTATATATCACATTGAACTTTATGCTTATTTATTTGAAAGATGAATTAGTTATTGAAGAAAAGGTATTCAGAGATTATCTCTCTACAGATACCAGGGACCATAGACAGAAATTATTTTACTTTGTGCTTCCTTAAATGTTTATCTTATTAAAATTCTTTTAAAAATAAATTTACAGGATCCAATGAAGATTAAAGTGTGTTCTGTAACATTTTCTTATGTGACCCAGTCCTGAAAGATATATGTGTTTTATATAATGTAGGGGTTATAGCGGATTAATTCGAACCGAAATTAAATTATTATGATAACTAAGCTGCCGGAGATTTCTGTTTACGTGGTTCTACGATTCTTGGCGAACATAGGCCATCTCCTTATGGGAGATTTCGGAACCGTTTCTTCCGACAGTTAGTAGGACATCTTGGACGATGGGCAAGGCCTTTTCCTACACAAGACGGCACAACATACATTTATGCCTCAGCTGGGGTTCGAACCCATGATTCCGGTGTTACAGTGGCTAAATCCTACGCCTTAGACCGTGTGGAGACTCTAATCGGTAAGCAGTCGGAGTAGCCTACTAAATTTAACCGAAATCTGTTGAATTTTCACACTACCGCGATCTCTTGCGTGCATTTTATGCAAGAAAGGAAATACGTTTTGTGTTAAACAGCCGAATCGCGAAATGCCATGTTCAGTTTTTATGCCTGTCAAGAACGGAACAGGGTTTGAACATGTCTGTAATTCCTAGATTAAAGTGTTTTTAAGTAGTGGAATTAAAAATGACGAAATTGTTGTTTAGTAACAAATTATTCATATTTGTAGAGGTCGACTGACTTTTGCGATTATTCTCACATTTTATATCGTGACAATTAAGAAGCCATATCTGTATGTGTAGTTAGTTCGGTGCAGACGCACTCTGGTTGAGGCTGGAGTCTGTTGGTCATTGCTGCATTTCCGGTAGCCAGCGGGCTGGAGTACTCCCACCCGTGGCTCACTGTAATGACAACCGAATTTCACACCGGGTTTAATTAATTTATTGCATATTCATCTTGCTCCTGACGTGCTGCGGTATGTTGGATGTCCGTCAGCTCATTAATTTTAATTATGTTACCACACATCACTTAACCACACGCCACCTTACGTCGGAACATTGGATTCATTTAGATCTTGGTCGGAAAGATTGGACTGCTCTGCAAAATTGCATCGTATCACTCATAATATTTACATATAAATTAGATTGGAGAGGCCACTGGCATGCATGGAAGGTATGAGAAATGCATGTGATATTTTATTTGGTAAACCTGTACGGAACAGTCCATTTGGAAAACCTGGGTGTAGATGGGAGGACAAAATTAAAATTGGTCTTGAGGGTGCTGATTGGATTTGTGGTACACGAGGCGGGCTCTTGTGGATGGGTAATGAACATTCGTGACCCGTAAAGGATGGTAAATTTCGTGATTAGTGCCGCTGATAACTTACCATAATGAAGGACTGTGTCCCATGGGTTAATAATATTATTGTTATGATTCGTCAAAACTGTTGTTTATTCACGTTTTACCACTACTTTTGGCTTATTATTCTTTGCAATAAGGACTATTATTCAATTCAATTCAGTTCATTTATTTAAGTGCTTGACAACATCCAAATAAGGCCAATAACAGCCAAGCACTAAACCAGAGTACAGGATAAGTTATAATAAATAATTAAATTCATTTCAATAATAATATAAATAAAACATTGCAAATACAAAAACAAACAAACAAATGAAACTAACTATATAAATGTACCATATTAATAATAATAATGATAATTCAATTCATTTATAGAATAATATTTCACAAGTGAATGGGCAAAATACGATACCTAAGTAATATAATTCAATTAATAATACTAAGTAAAACATTAAACAATAAAAAACAGAAAAATTTATAAAAATAAAACCACAAAATAAGATCCAGTCAGCACAGCAAGTAAATAAACAATAACAACAATGCTTATTGTTTAAAAAGCTGACTGACATCAGTAAGTAAATAATAGATTTTGTCAATTTCCGTCTCTGAAAAATTTTACAGGTCTCTAAAATGAATCGTTGTTGTACATATTCATGATAATTTCTCGAGGATTTAATTTACGATATGTATTAATTGTTTAACTTAAGGTGGATAATTCTTGGAATGCATAATGGCAACAACCGAGGATTTTGATGACCGACAGGTGAAAATCTTCCTCTCTGTTTGTGCTTATGTTTGCAAATATTTATCTACTTAAATTCATATTTACTTACGTTTAGCGCGTAGTTTGTTCCCTGTCAACAAGAAATACAAGTCAGAAATACAAGAACTAAAGTAATAACAGAATGTTGGGAAATTCAGATGCTACGAACGTCCTAAGAAGATTAATTTATTATTGCTTTATTTAACGACGGATTTATAACTGCCTAATTTATGTTGCGTCTAATGCTAGCATGGTTAGTAGTCTTTAGTGAAGTGTACACATTGTGAAGTTTATCACTATGAAGATGGCTGGTTTCCGCCACGCCGTGGTGAAAAGTGTCCTGTATTCCTAATACGCTCGAAACCTTGTCTGGTCTCATTTTGCACCCACAATTTGACTTGGATGATAGTGGGTTTAGCGTGAACCGTGTTCTTATTCATTCACAGAGAATTCGTTGCTTCCTGTAGTCAGTCTACCTGATAACATGCTTGCTGTTCTCACAAAAACAAAACAATTATGAAAGCTTTCCATTAGAGATTTTTTTACATTCAGTACACTTCAGTTATTATTTTGTAGTTTTTGAAAAGTATTGGAAAGAGGAGGTTTTTTATAATTATTAGAATAAAGTTACAATTTGCTTATTAATAGTAATTCAATTCACTTATTAGAGTGCTTAACAACAGCCAATAAAGGCCAATAACAGCTAAGCAGTAATAACAAACACAACAATACAAAAACACACAAACAGTGAACTAAATATATAATAATGATAATATATCAATTCATTAATTTATTGCAAAATAATTAACAGTAAATAAGCTAAATAATGTGCCTAAAAGTGAAACATTAAAATACAAAAAACAAACAAACAAATAAACTAATTATAAATAAAATTCCTAAGCAAAATATTCTCCTTTGTTAAAAATGTCGATGCGCTGACAGACTGCATTGGCAGCAGAAACACACCTAAACAAGGGACTAGCCTTAAAACTACAATGAACAAAAAACGTGAAGTAGTTTCTAATGGATCTGTAGGGAACGCGCAAAGAAACTGAATCCAAAACGGATGGGCAGCAAATTTTGCCTTTAAATATATTAATGAGAAAGAGAGCATCAAGATGGCTCCTAACTAAAACGTCTTCATAATTATAGTCACCTAGGCCATTAAAAAATCTGGCGTGACATAAAGCTGCAAATTTCCTATGAATTCTTTCAAGTTTGGTAGAATCAGTGGAAGTAATGGAATTCCAAGTAACAGATCCATACTCCAATTTAGACCGAACAAGACTATTGTACAAAACCAATAAGCTATCTAAAGTAGAAAAAGAAGACGTAATATACCTAATCAAACCTAGCATTCTAAGGGCTTGTGAACACCTGTAATCAATATGCTGGTGAAAATAAAGCTTGAAGTCCAAAAGTACACCAAGATCTTTAACACGCTGAGAACGCGATATCAAATTGTCATATAAATTGTAATTGAAATATATGCTGTTTGTTGTACGAGTAAAAGATATAATCATGGTTTTACCTAAATTAAGCTTCATACCATATTTATGGCACCAATTTTGCACAGCGTGAATATCATGCTGCAACAACTTACAATCAAAAACGTCTCTAATATTACGATATATCTTTAAATCGTCAGCAAACAACAGATAACTGGAATTGGAAAGAGAGTCACAAATATCATTAATAAATATATTAAAAGTAGGGGGAATAAGGTAGAACCTTGAGGCACTCCTGACTTAACAAGATAAGAAAACGAAAGCATTCCCGATATACGTACAAAGGAATGTCTGTTGGTAAGATAACTACAAATTCAATCAACAAATTTAGAGGAAAATCCAAAATTAGTGAGCTTGTGAAGAAGAATGTTATGGCACTACTACTACTACTACTACTACTACTACTAATAATAATAATAATATAACCTCACTGAAATATAACGAATGTGGAGGGTAAAAGCAAAATAAATTCCAATAATTATAGGAGCAACTGGAACTGTCTCCAAGTCACTCAAAAAATATTTGGCCAACATTCCGGGCGATCACGACGTTAGGGAACTTCAGAAAACCGCCATTCTAGGATCATCATACATCATTCGAAATACGCTGGTGTCTATATAATGCCTCACACGAAATCTGTATAATGCATGTAACACATATTACAAACTAAATGTATTTCAGAAATAGCTGCTGCTCTATGTACCTCAGGGACAAGGTTTGTCTCAGTTACATAGAAGTAAATACACTGTAAAATGGTAAGTGAAGGGAATAATAATATACCACCCGATAGTGAATGGTTATGTATAGCCAACTTTCGAAACGTCATGTACATAAAATAAACCTCAGGTAAGACAATATTGGTAATCTTTAATGTGATATGGGCCGGTAGCGGGCTGTTTTTAATGCGGTAATGAACTTTCAGGTTTTAAATAAGCCGCGAGTTACTTTGCTACCGAAAGGAATGAGTATCAGGTTTTTGAGAGGGAATGTGCATTATGGAGTTGGTTAGTTAGTTAATTAGTCTGTTATAATGAATGAACAGTTGTCACGTTTGTTGAACATCGGCTCCATTACTGTAGCAAGGAATCTCGTATATCAGTTCCGTTCATACCGTCGGCCATTAACTGACGTAGACTGTAGACATTGTCGTTACTTTGATACGGAAACACGTAGTTCGTACTGGTGCAACGTCACGACCCATGTGTGGTGTGTGTGTGCGCTACCTGGGGGCGGGTCAACGGCAGGCCCGACGTACGCGATGCTGCTTCTTATGCGGCTACTCTAACGCCTGATCTTAATTGCCAAGATGTCTTCATTCACGGTACGCTTCATCCGCTGCGAGCTATCTAGCCTTATTAGTTGCAAGACATGGCAGGAAGGAACGCTGGAAAGGCCTTTCTGTTGTCAAGAGCTTCCTTCTTGTTCTTCTTATTCTTCTTTAAAACTATCAACTTCAGTTTACTCCGTCCTTTTCGCACATACTAAAGTTGCTCGGGCTGATATGACGTTTAGTAGAAATGATGTGGTTATTAAGACGCTGACTTTTTCTTTTTTATAATATACAAGCTTTAATATTAAAGAAGGGATCTTTTTCCTCCGAATTCATGTCAACGAATTGACTTGTCTTCGTAGTATATTTCGTCATCTGAACATTAATACTTTCCAGTCTGGTTTTTATTTAAATAAAACTCTTGTTGGCATATATCCATGATAATATGTAAAATTTATTATCTTGAAAAACAACAAATAGTTTTAATTGCTACAGACTGCTAAACGTTTTGTCTTTAAATGCTCTTCTCAAACAGCAAATACGAGTGAAAATGAAAAGCAAGAGGATATTTTAATTTGCGTAAAAAACAGTGTTGACGGAACTAAAGAAAAAAGATATCGGTATATTTAAACTTGAACGTAGACTTTCTGTCGTTACTTGGTTTTTGTTGTCCTATGATAATGACAATTCTGTGTCTTCGCAGTAGAAATTCTGGAGTATAGCTTCGGGCTGGGTGTTAGTTCAGAACCCTCCTCACCGTAACCTCCGAAATGCTGTGCAGAAATTATCATAATGTCTACAAACCTAACAGCATTACTAAGAGACGAGTAAGAACTATACCCCATGCGTACTATCATCAACTGCTACCGTATTTCTGCATCCCAGACACACCCACACACACTGTCTCTTGTTTACATCTGCAGTGGAGAGAGAGAGGTCCGCAGTGGCCGCTTGGTCGCTGGGACCGTGAGTTCGAATCCCACTCAAGCCATGGATGTTTGTCCGCGTTTTTCTGTGTTGTGCTGTCCTGTGTACAGGTAGAGGCCTTGCGACGGGCCGATCCCTCGTCCAAGGAGTCCTACCGAATGTCCATAGATCAATCTAACGAAAAGTTGGGGCCCGCAGTGCTCAGACACTTGAAGAACGGGTCGTTCCCAGTATCCCAGTGGAGAGAGAGCCCATAGCCTGATGGAAGTCGTCGTAACCTTTTAAGACCTGGGGCCGCATGCATCTTTTTTTATCGACTCGCGGTCTCTGGAACTTAATGGGAATTTATTAAAAAAGGCTACTGACTGAATGTTGTCATTATATTGATGATGTTCTTCTGGGTTTTGGCGCCGTGTATACCGAACGGTAGACGCTAGCGGTTATTGATAAGGTGATAATCAGTTAGCTTGTCATGTAATTCCTTGTCTTTTATTCAACTCTGTGGTTCATTACCATGTTTACAGCAGCCCAACACAAGGTACTTTCAATTTCAGAGCCAGTTGTATCCAATCCTTGTCTTCATACCTGTATCTTTAAGATCCATTTAATAATATTCTGAAATCTGCTTCTCCGAAGTGGTCGCATGCTTTCAGGTATACCTG
This sequence comes from Zootermopsis nevadensis, assembly GCF_000696155.1. The sequence continues at coordinate 1,866,080 of NW_019059628.1, forward strand.
CTAAAATGTTGTGTGAATTTCATCTTCCTTTCTATAAATATGTTGAAGGCTGATTGGGAAAAACTGTGTTTGATGTTCGGATACGCAGTTTGAGTGACGCAGACAACAGACAAAAACATTTCGAATGTCGCGTTCATTGACTCAAGCAAACAATTTAGCGTTGTTAAGGAGGTTATTATCCTGGCTTGGACAAAACTTTGTTTACGCGTAAAGTGGGTTAGGATGGGTTGCAGTGCTTCAACCTTTTGTTTAATGCAAGTAAGTTGCTTCTATTAATGAAAAACGCACTTTTCTCATTGTTAGGGCTGTTTTGCAATTATTTTTTTTCGATTTTTCTTGTCTAGATCTATTCACTGTTACATGGCATCTGGAAGGTACGTAAGGCCTGATTGTAAGATACCAATCCATGTAGTAGCCATGGATCCTATTGTACTGGCAGTCCCCCTAATCAAGACTATATTGAGTGATAGGGCCGCGATTCATTGTTCCTGAACGTGGTTCTATTCAAGCACCTCTCCTAGTCTCACCTTCCACCCACACAGGGGAAAGGTGCAGGTAGGGTTTGGAAACCACCCACTGAGACTTACAAGCTTTCAGTCACCGGTACTAGTGCCAAAAACAATAGGATACGACTAACGAGCAGAAGAATGATTTGCAAACAATGCAGTGTGCTGAGGGGATCTTACACATACAACAAATAAATAGCAAAAAGAATGAGACCTCTCGTTATAATAGCAGGTTAACGACAGCACTTGATGGTCGTTAGATTGCTCTGCAGTGGAGCAAACGCTGTTTGGGCTCTGCTGGCGGCTTCACGACACATACCATGGCGCTGTTTCGCCGGCCACTGCGAGATGTCTCTGCTGGGCCGAAATTATCATCTATCATAGGACTGTCTTATCATGATCATAGTCATGTGCCAAGTAATGTCCAGTTATGCTTCATTTTTCTTGGTTAAACGACATCAATACTGGCAATTTTTATGTACTTTAAACATTTCTATTCTTCAGGGAAATATTTAATATGTAATTCACAGGATTACTTAATCAGTCAAGAGATGGCAGGATAGATTTGTTTTTAATCAGACGTAATAAGCACGTTTTAGTAGCTTGGTTCGCTGGTGATCTGTTTATTTTAAGGGATTTTGGGCCTTGTGGAATGTTATTTATGAATATATGTTTGATACTTCAGATTTTCCCATCATTATTGACATGCAACTTACCAGTAAATAAACATTTGTTGTCAAACTCACGATTTGCTCAGCTTCGAACGTATATATTTTTTTCGTGGCACCTCTTGATAGCATTAGAAATAAGTTTGATTAGAATTATATTTTAACCCCCGTTGTTCCCGACGGGATTTCTCACGCAGCCAGTCACGTGTCACATGGCAAAATCTTAGTAAAGTAACGAGGCACCTTGTTTGTTCTAATACTTGCATTGTTTTTGTCATAACTGGAAGAAGGTAGGTTACGCTGTTAATGTTTGTTGTACGGTACTTATTTGTACGTACTGTACATTATTAATTATGTTACGCAAATATATGATTCTTTCTTTTTTATTTTTTTATTAGGTTAAACATATGAAAATTATTCATCGTGTCGTAATTTATAATGTACATTTCTATTCCTTGTATGCTTATATTGCAGTTTTCTTATGCAATCTACAGTCTCTCTCTTTCAACTGTTGTGTTATTTTATATATGTTGTTCCATCGTTTATTTATTTATTTATTTTTTAGAAATACAGCAGTATGATTGACATTAAACCTTGTTAGAATACCGCTAATTTTCTGCTAAAGCTGAAGTTTACATGTTATAAAGTTCATGCTGTAGCCATGTTATCAGCAAAGTGAAAGCAAATGCAATATAACCACGTGTTTTATTCCTTACAAACCACAGTTCTGTGTTATAACAAGTTAATACATAGCATAACTTTATTACAGGCTACGCGCAATTGAATTTGCGGCGAACCGTATTAAATTAAACAGTCTATTTTGTGTTTCTCACAGCTAACTTATCAATTTTCATTGTCCCGCTTCGTCCATTGTGTGGGGCGACTACAGCTCTGCTGTTTCCGGTAACGTGGCTCGGTTATTTGGTGAGAAGCTTCTACAGTTTCCTCTTTTGTGGTCAAATTTTCAATGTTCCAGTTCCCGTTTCTATTCACTATCGTGGATTATTAGCTTGATCACTGCAGTTGCGGTGGTGAGACTGGCCGACCTCATTCGAGCAACGAAACCTCAGACTTCTGGGCGTCTCGAAACAATAACTAATTCAGTTTCAGAAGCTCCGTGATTTCACGTCCTTCGCTGTCTTTTGTCTCGCCTTGACCATAGAGCTAATCTCACATTATATTACTTCACCGACCAATGCTGGAAGAGACTTTACAGTTTCTAATGTTAAGCCCAAATGTTATCGTACTTCGCCCTCATATCAGAATACGAAATTCTAGACTCACGTTGGAAGTATTAATTTGCATTTTAACATTGAGCTTGGAATTAGCGTGATATGTATGGACTTCAACGACGAAATTGACAGTGTTATGACACGAAAAGCTTCAGATATTTCTTACGTCATGTAAGCTTACAGCTATGCGTATACGTAAGCACGGTTTGAGTTGTAGATTGTGCCATGTTGATACAGGGTTAACTATAATTATTGAAATAATAATGTTATCAGAATTTTAAAATAAGTTGTAAAATTATCAACGCATTACAATCCCGTAAGACGTTTATTAAGAATACCAAAATAAGAAACGCTTATAATAAGCTATAAATTGGATTTAGTAAAATTCTTAAACGTGTCATGGCGTCGCAGCTGTTTGGTACTACGCTCAGAAGAATTGGGATCATCAGCTGGACCTCTTTGTTAGAAGTGATAGCCATTGAGAATTGTTAAAAGTTGTATTTATTTATCATACAGATGTTTAGTCTTTTTTAGTTGTCAACTTACAGCTTCAATTCCTTACGTTTCTCCCACAGAATTTTCCTAACATGTGATCACCTTTTCATAAAATTCCTGCTTCTCTGCTTTCAGCATCAGTAACATAAAGACGATAGTATAACATCTTCCGAAACGTCATATATCTGTACGAAATATACCTCTAATAATGAACGATTTTAACGCTACTTGGATGTAGTGATTAAAGTATTTGCTACAGACGAGGAAGGCCTCTTTAAATAGTACGTATATTTTTGTCTCTTGTTTTCGTAATTCGCTGTTCTTCATCATTTATCGTGATCACGTATAGTCTTGCAGCAAATCATTGTTCACAGTAAATAATCAGATTTGTGGTCTTGACAGAAGTGAAGGACGACTGGTGTTCGTCCATTAGAACACTACCTGCAGCGCGAAGATCAGTTTTTCCCCCCTGTTACACGATGGGTTCTTTCTTGTTTTTGAGTCTGGCTTTATTTTATTTCACTTGAGATTACCGTTCTTTTCGTTACCAGTATGTCGAGAGGGGGAGATCTAAGATGTGATCGAGTGATTTATAACTCGGTGTGGAAAACCCGTTCAATTAATAAAGCAGGTAGGAGACAGCTGTCGGTTCCGATGCCCGATTACCTGTTGGTCCTCCAAGGGCCACAGCCAGCGGTTTGTGCCATACAACATAACTTCCTTATAACCGCCCTCAGCATGCATGTTTATCGTATATATGAAGTGTACCGTTGCAATGACGTCACATACATATTTTAATTGGAATTAGAAATCAACCAAACATGAACTACGGGCAATGTACGTGGGTCCTTAAGGCTGCTTTGTACATAGTCTACATACATAGGCTTACACACGTACAGAATGATTGAAAAGTCATACAACCCTTATTAAAATATTTATCGGTGGTTGAAATTTAATACATTTCGATTAGTTCAATAAATATATCGATTTAACTGTAGAAGAGCCCACGCAGGTCACGTTGTGTTGTAACCTACTGTCGTTAAACGTCGAAGTGAAAGGATGTATTTTTATAAGTGCAACGAGAGTCTACAAGTTTTTTCCAGCCAGCACACGGTCCGCGAGTGGAGCTATGGTGAGCTTTTGTAGAGAATAATAACATCATATGCCGCAAAAATGCTATCTGATAACTTTGTTCATTTATCGCAGTTCTGTAGATTGAACCAGGTCTACGTTAAACTAGAAAAGTAGGCTTTGTTTTTCCCCAGAATGTCTTCTTCGTAGTCGTTTCGATATTATCAGAACTTTGATATGGCGCACTGAACGTCGACTGTTTCTGTATGGAGCGACCTTAGCAATGGGCGTGTTGTCTTGTTCCGTAGGTCCAGTTTTGCAGTGGCCTCTCCGGTAGCTCATTCACCCGAATATATAGAAGAATGGAACGCACTGGGCGTTATCAGATAGTCTCCCCTGCGTTCCTTTATGAAGCTAACGGGAGAAGATTAGCATTACAACACCTGTAGTGCATTATTCTTTATTCTGATTGATGTACATCACCGGGGCAGCTCAGCAGGTTCGTAGAGATAAATTTGAGGGAACAGTGCATCATTGATTTCTATTTTAAGTGTCAGTGCGTTATTGAACTTTATAGGATGAACTTCGTTGTCATACGAACGGGTAAATTAAGATTTTTGGGAGACTTTTATTGCCATTTTAAGCTTAGAAGTCAAAAAATCGTCTATTGTAGACTGGATATGGCTGTATTTTGGGTTGTTACGCAGGTAAATCGTGTAATGATGGAGGCAGCAAGTTCCTCTGAAACATCGGTAAATTTCTACCATTCTACACGGAACAGCCATCTTCATACCGCCGTAAGAACCCGAAATATCGCTATTCTAGATCGATTTCGTTATTAAACCACGCAAATCTGTTGAAAATATGAAGGTCGAATTTGAAACCAGTCAGAAGCACTTCTTACCGTGGTAAGATTCTTTCAGTACAGGATTTCTTCTATATTTTTAACGTGTATTTACATGGACATGTGTGAATATACAGATCTGTACCATTATTCTTTCCATCACGAATTTGTTGTATTAACATGACTGCTGGTTTACCGCTTTGAGGATGGAGTTTATAAATGGGCATAAGACAAGGAGTTGAAACATTTTGATCGTCATCTGCTCAACTTTTAAAAGAAGCATTCTCCATTCTGTGAACTGAAATCCGGAACATGTATCAAGAAACCCGACAAGTCCAAGGCTATTTGTAGCGTTTCGCAACATGTCAGATCGGTATCAGTCAGAGCCAAGAAGTCAGAGTTGGAACAGCAAAGTTTAGACGAATTACATTCTGATGCAATGAAACTAACATTTCAGATAGGCTTTACTGGAAAGTGGACACTTGTTTTATCCAATACACAAATTAAAGGACGTTATTCATTCTCCGATTCTCATTTCCCACTACCAACTGTAGTTTATTCCTTTTTTCTGAGAATAAATACAATGGGGAGCCGATGGGTGAAAGTTATTACCCTAACGCATTACATTGGCGTAAGCCTGCAGGAACTCTGTTTAATGAGTAAAAATTGTACTTCTTCACGCAAATAATTGATGTGAGGGCACAGAAAGCCTGAGTGTGATGTAGTGTAAACTGTTTTTTGTTTGGTGTGCATATAGTTATATAGGATCATGATTTTATAAAATATTTAAGTCACATCTTATTTAGAGTGCGGGATTGTACTGAATGTTTCTTACCTGTCCAACAAATGATCAGTGTTAATTTGCTCTTAGTTTCACTATGGATATCCTGTAATATCGTACTTAATTAAATTATAATGATAACTAAATAGCATACCGCCTACACGTGAAATTGTAAGGCGCAGGTTTCCAGACTAGAGAACATAAATTATTAAGGTGTTAATTTAATTTAGACGGTAATGAGTATTATACAAATTAAGGTACTTATTGAAGCTTCAAGTATCGATAGTAGATATTGACTGGTTTAGAATTGAACGATTCCCTTTCAAACGACTTAAATTAATTTGCGAGATATTTAAGGCAGATCTGCCCGTTTCTTTTGTTGAGTGTGTAAGTGTGATGCAAACAGGTTAGGATTGCTGTAGCTTATTTAATAGCAAAGCTGACTCTTAAAGACGTGATGATCTGATAGCCAGTACCTAACTTGAGGTAAGCTGAAACACTCTTGTTGTAAAGACAAAGACGCAGCAGATCGAAACTTTTACTGAGTTTCAGCCAAGTATTTATGATAATTATGTAGAAATGCAGTTGGATTGTTTTAAACAGTGATCCCATTTAATACCTTTAACTTTGGATTCGTGTGATGTATGGAAACAAATACGTGTTTATTACAAGTCGGAGACGATTAGGCAGAAACACTGAAGGAACCGCAGAAATTGATCGACGTTTTAGACGTTTTCACAAAGGCCCGCCATGGATCATTTTCTTAACCAGATCAGTCTAGTCCACACCTTTATGTCCTGTAAGCACATTTATGTATATAATCTTATATGCATATCTTGTCTATACTTAGATCATCCCAAATAGTTTAGCCGCTTATGAATTTTAACTGTCGTTTGATATGAATTTATCCTTACCTCATGCAGTGAGAATGTGTTTCTTCTTTAATTGTTTTAACTACCAATATTATGGGTGGAGTATAAATTACGAAATTTGTTTTTATGTAATTTTATTAAACTTAGGTCAAAACATTTTTGAAACATCCTCAATTTATGTTTGTATCTGTGTGGTACTTGTGAGGGTGTATCATGGCCTGAGTTCCCTAGTGCGTCATTGAGATTTTTAAGTTGTTGTGTTGAAACTGGCTAACAGTAGGTGTGAAATTATGGGTTGAGTACTAAGTAAGTATAATGCATGTTCTGTCCTTTACTTTTGGAAGTCTGTACTGTATATATTTCAGTGTAATGGGGAGTATTTTGTCCTATTCATAATGAGCGAGAAAGCTTTAGCCTGTGTATCTCTCTGTTCGCCATTGTCCGAAGGGTGTGTTCAGAAATTTAGTCGGTGCCGGGAGATCGAAGACTCCTAACTCGGCGTGTGCTTTGTGTTATTAAGGGCGTGGAAAGATTGTTCACACTTTTAGTCTCAGGTATACTATGGACTCTGTGTATTGGAACACTTTCAATCTTGACGTACACTCTCGTCTGTATGCAGTGGAACTATCTGGTACACTCAATAAAATCTTCTCGGGCAATCGGCCGCCTTAACAGGTTACCGTAGTAAACCGACGTTTCGGGAACAAAATCTGTCCTCATCTTCAGGGTTCTGTTGTGACTGGATCCTCGGAAGTCGCCAGGCGAGGATCCAGTCACATCAGAACCCTGAAGATGGGGACAGAGTTTATTCCCGAAACGTCAGTTTACTACGATAAGCTGCTAACGCGGCTGTTTGCCCGAGACGATTTTATTGATTGTACTCACCTCGAAAGTCTCAAATCCTATATTATCTGGTACACTATTGACTGTAACTATTGAAGCACTCGGTGTCAGGCATAACGTTTAGATCTCACTAAAATTAGCAATGTTCATATGAAACATGTTGTACTGTAGTGTATATATGTAACAAAATACAAGAAGTACATTGTAAGTTTTCATATTCTCATGGCTGGGAGTATGAAGCTGGCTGTCGTTTAGGTTGTAGTGCTGTGTAGTGTGGTAGAAGTTTACTGACGTTTCAGAGGTACTTGCTGCTTCCAACACCAGGGCCAGCAAGCACCTATGAAACGTCAGTAAACTTCTACCAGACTACACGCCGTTACAACCAATAAGACAGCCGTCTTCATACTTCAAAATTGTCGTTAAATAATACAAAAATTTAAGACTAACTTTCGTGTATGTTGGGCCAAAGTTACTGTAAGCCTGTATGATGTTTCATGATCAGTATTGTGGAATGGTTGATTGCATTAAGACGAATGAGAATTGTAATGTTTAAAACAAAATTGATGTCTTATTTTACTTACAGTTTAAGACTTCAGAACAAGAGAACTTTGAAATTAAAGCAACGTGTTGTTGATACAATTTTCATCAATTTATGACACTCAACTCTGGCATGGCTGACTATGGTTGTCTGATCTATTCATCTTAATGGATCACCTTGACAGCTATAAAGTCTACCATTACTACCGGCCGTACAGGACTAACGCTTCCTAATGAATACAACGATTGGATTTCACAACCAATAGAATTATTTACGTTACAGACCTCAACCACCAGATAGATACGAGCAATGAGATATATAGCCCGTTATAAAATCCCTTCCAGTCGGTTTAAAATTACAAAGAATTATAGCATCTCGCATTAAAATGGGAATTGTACTTTTTAATCTTATATATACGTCTTTTAAACTGTTTTATTTTGTATAAAATCTCACTTACGTGTTACAAAATAAGATTTTATTTCACGGCCATGACATCGGATAGAAATATGTAGCAGATGTTCCCCAGAGACTTAGGCCGCTCAGTTTGTTTTATGGCATTTGCAGTTCTTGGACAAGGCGATCCAATCTTTATTGCATTTGACTTTTAGTGCTGGAAATTTTGTCAGTGGCGGTTTGCGCAAGGGTTTTATTGTTTGTGTCCGATCCATTCTATAAGTTGTTCTTTCATATCACAGTATTAGGCTTATCGATGTCAATATTTCCGTCTGAAAATAACCAATAGACCATATCACATCCATATAAAATAAATTCACATTATTAGTTTTACATTTGTAATTTTAAGAAAGTTGCTGCCGTTGAATTTTTATAAATCAATATCGTTCCCTCACGCTATTTTGCATTGAAACGATTATTTAGAATAAATGTGACTCTTGTTTGTACTGTAAACTTACCGTTATTCTATTTTTATTACTGTTGTTACTGCAGTTACCCTGGGGAGCACCATCCTCCTATCCAGCGAGTACCGTGGGGTAAAACAATCAAGAAACTGAACGCTCAATACCATCTCATGTAAGAACTTCAGCTCCATTGTCGTATAATGACTGTTTAATGACGTGATATCCTAGGTTAAGTATTCACCCTATGTAGAATTCATAGTATAGGAGGTTCATGTAACAGTTTAAACTCTGAAGATGGAGGCAGATGGTGAAGGTTTTTAAACTCGAACGAACTTCAAAGCGCGGAAAAGACTTGAACGCAATAATAGATTCGACCCAAAAGGGCACAGCGTGTTAGGTTTTAAAGACTGAAGGTCTGAACTCTGGACGCAGGTCGCAGAGGAAAACCCCGAAAGCCCCTGTGTGAATTTTGTCGTTCTGTGTTAATATAACACCGAAAGCGATCCTATATAACTAAACTGAAAATAGAATGGTTTTCTGTTAGTTGGTTGTTGTGTTTTATGAAACTTCAACTGATGAACTGTTTAAAAAAGGAATTCGTTGTAGATAATGAGCGTTGCCAGCATGAATTGTTAAAATAACAAAAGATAGCGATCAACAAATATGGAAAATAACAAACAGAGTAGGCCCTGCGTTTATATTTATGCCGGACAAACAAGGAAGAGATGTTTTATTACTGAACATCAGAACAAATGGACAAACATTATTCCAAAGCCGAACAGCATTTGTAGCTTTATTTGAATAAATAAATTAAACGTTGTAACCTCAATGTAGCTGATCTGCTTTTGTAAATAATCTGTAATATCTGTTAGTTTACCGTATTGTATGTACTTTTTTGCAATGAAAACTACGTAATTTAGCAGAGGGAATGTAGAGATCGGTATTTCATACTCTGATCCTGAATAAAATTCTGATGTTTCTATAAAGTGTTTTAAGCCTTCATATAAATTTAAAATTTTGGGGGGAAAGTTTTAAATAAATGTTTGGTATGGTTTATTTGTTATTTCTATGTGTTGTACTTTACTGTAAAAATGTGAAGTCAAATATCAGAACTTGTTGTCGCTGTGTAAATGAAATTATTTCTGCATCTTGGAAGCTCCATCCATTTTACTGACGAAATTCGACACCCATATACCTACGTAGTTTTAAATTTCTTTTTATGACAACATTTTGTACCATACGGATAGTGTCTGCATTTTAAATAGTGCGGGGTTTTAAAAAATAATCTCCAAGAACCGTGTTTTCATACGTAGATTCACAAATTATCATGCTTCTATAATTTATTTTATAACTAAGTTTTACGGGAAAGATTAATTTTCTTGTAGGTCCAAGAACTCGAAGCTCACGTGTGCGTTTGACTGCGTAGTCTGTTACCTTGTTCGAGTTGTTTGCTGTTTATTCCTGGGAGAACGGAAATTCTCCGAAAGATGTAGTTTTATTTTTATACAGGTATTTATGAAAAATCGCTAACAATATTTTGAAATGAAGAATATTGTTTTAAGTTTTTTAAACTTACAGTTTTGGCTCCCTTAGAAATGCTGCAACGTGATTTGAGGGTACATGAATCTGTATCCTTTTTTACCACGCGAATTAATACGAAATTTACGTAATCATCAAAATGTATGAGTGAAGATGAAATGTCCTGTGTGCTACCTGCGGGGCACGCGACCATATATGTGTCCCGAATTTGGAGGGCGTTATGGATGA
>NW_019059628.1:1883901-1907381 GCF_000696155.1 Zootermopsis nevadensis
CAGGGGGGGGGGGGGGGTTGAAGACCGTCTGCCCCGTCCTCATCTTGAAGCTTCTCGGAGGGAACAGAATACTACTGAAGGTAAATATGTCAGAATGCTGTATTCAAATGCAAATGAATCTGTATTTTGGTTACCATATATTTGTACTTGTTAAATTTAATATTTGAAAGTTTTTAAAAAGATAAAATATTAGTCGTTTATAGCCGTACGTATAACAGAATCTTCTTCCTGGAATAGTTTAACAGGAATGCTCTGCTGTCCTGACGCACACAGTTTGAGTTTTAAATTCTTGTGGGAAAACAGTGAAAAGGGCTGTGTTTTTGTGATGTTGCGCCGCGTAGTCTGGTCGACTTTTGCTGCGATTTCAGAGGTAATCAATGTCTCCATCATCATGACGATTGCAGGACAGAGAAACGTGTCTACTGGGCCCCCCTTGGCTGAGTCCAGGTCCAAATTTGAGACTAGCTCTGCCAGGGGCCCAATAGATAGGTTTCTGTCTTTTTATGTCTGGTGACAAGTATAATTCATCTTCCAAAACTTTACTTTGTAATTTTATTATATTTAGACAATAGACAAAGTCCTAAATAACAATTTAACAATTTGTGATATACAAACCGTGCCAAAGATTTGTATACACACAACCATTGCATAAATTAGCAATGTATATACATCTTTCTGGGACAGTCTTGCTTGCTTTTGTTTTTGTACTCTTGAACGATGTTGCTTACTGTCAGTCGATCGAACCAGCCTCGTTTCTTACTATGGCCAATCAACGGTTTCAAAATTATGGATACACAAACTGGCAGTTTTAAAAGGCGTTGTTACAGTAGAGTGCCAGAATGCAGCTAATGAAATTCAAGTCGTTACCCGTATTATATATGCTCTGCCCACGCCTTCTCATATTTTTGAGCCCCGTGTCGTTTGGTCCTATGTTTATAAGCTAATAGCCCATAAAATCTATAGTGAATAGTAGCTTCCCCGTTTTCCGTTTCTCTCTGTGCCAGAGTATTTGCTCCTTTAATGATCTTATGTTAGTCTCTTCGTTGTGTATCTTGACATTTTGATTACAGCCGTTTTTTCGTGTACGCTATCTGATTCTTGATTAAAGAATTATTATTCTTATTTTGTCTTAGAATGGTGTTGTCAGAGTCTGGGAGTTTCTGTTCCTCAACTAATACGTTGATACATTTAGGCGTTGTTATGTTCAAGAGTAAGAAGTCAGAATCACGAGGACGAATCTCGATAAAGAAAGGCGTGTGTTTGATGCGGAACTTTCGGGTTTTAACCAGTGTAAGAAACTTTGCTGAAAACTACATAATGACTGTTGATTTAGCAGAATATTCTTTTGCCAACTAATTGATTAACTGATCGACTAACATCCTGGTAGCAGAAATAAAACTGTCAATGCCGAACTAATTTTTTTGTTTTGGATTTTATTCGTTGAATGTTTTTTTAAATGTCTTGAAAATGGGTCCACAGATGGGGAACAAATCTCTTCTCCTCTCTACTTTTTATCTGAAGACCAAGGGATGTTTGTCCTTCGAAACGTAGTGATTTTAAAAGGTCTTAAGATTCTTAAGACTTTTAAAAACAGCCGATGGATAAAGTACTAAATAAAGAAAGTAGTAGCATACGATAAGTCCGTCGTCAAAGACATTAACACAGTAAGTCAGCGCCAAAGCCAACAATTGGGGACTATTCCCGTCCAAGTTTTATCCTCGTCCGGTCCTCCCATTTCTCCTACCTGACATTCATGTTAATTTTTAAGCTTCCTATTTTTGTTGTCTGAAGTGTCGGCGTCCCGCCAAAATTCTGTATGTATTTATTGTTTCCTCAGTCCGAAGTGCGTGTTAGTCGCATACAAAGTCTGATAAACTGCGTCCCATCTGATACTTGTTCTCTGGACATTATTGTAAAAGAATCGAAGTTTAAATTGTAGGCATTTCATGATTTTAATTAAATATTGAAACATTTTGTGATTTTTGTCTGTAATTTACAAATAAAAACATAACTACCGCAACTAAAATATGTATTTCTTTTTGGTTTACAGAAAACCAGACATACCTGTTTTATGTAGAACGAGGTTTTCACTTCAGTGAGTCTGAAGATGGCTGTCTTGTGGGTTGTAGCGCCGTGTAGTCTGGTAGATGTCCACCAGCGTTTCTGAGGTACTTGCTGTCTTCATAATTAGATTATAATGGAGGTAGCCAGACTTAACGGCGCTACAACACAGAAGACAGCCAATATTAATGCTCGTCGCCTTCAGAAACTAAAATCCCACTCGCTTTTGTTAATGGTCACTCAATTCTCACTTGTCTCCGTGGAAGAGGAAAGATGAAGACCTCATTGTCTCGCATTTTCTGTTGATTTTCGGAAACAATGTAACGTCTCTTTCAAAATACAATTTTGTCTAGTTCATAGAAAGTGACGTTTCAGGGGAAGTAAATGTGTCCGAAGTCTGGCTTGAGATGTAGGATGGTAGGCCTTCTGGCTGAAGCTGTAACTGTGATATGAAGCCATGCCCGGCACTCAGAGGGACTGAGAGGGCAGGTTTTGTGGAAGGTATAACTGAGTGAGACAGGGATCAGCACAGCGGGGGGCTGCCCATTGCATGCCACGAGGGTGCCGCAATGACGGACGGTCCAGAGCTGGAAGCTGTTAGTTCACCTGCCATGCTGATGAGAGGAGAAGTATGGTGTACTGGTGGTTCTACATGGACTGCGACCCTTTATTAATGTTGTCCGGACTTTTAACATGATGTGATGTGTTCCACGCAACACGCAAACACTCAAATGTAATTCCGAAATACAGTACACATATAATTGTGTCAGATATTTTTTATTTGTAGTTTACGTGTGGTATAATTGGGGCATATGAATCAATTAAGGGATTAAGCAGTTAAACGGCGACGAACCCAATTGTCAGTGATCTTCAATGAAGTTGTATGTAATGTTTGAGGTTTCCACTTCTGCCTCAGTCGAGATTTTTGTCTTCTGCGTTCAGGTGCATGTTCCTCCGAAGTGTTTGAGTACACAAACACAAGATTTGGCCTATACGACTTATCAAGTTAGAGGACCACAGTCTTAAAAAAATACTTATACTACGGTGTTTTTTTGACCGTGCAAAATACACTGAGTCGTATTTGAAAATATTTCGTCAGTATAAAATACTTTAAGTGAGAATTAATTTACCACAAATTAAATAAAATTTAATTGCTATTTTTTTAAATTGACTGATTACGGATGGGCTACCGGATTTTGATACGCGGCACGGGCAGGAATTTTTATTTTTGCCATCACATCCATACTGGCTATGCATCTCACGAGCTTCATATCCACTGGGCACGGGATGCATTTTTTCAATAGTAAAACGGCCGAAGCTTTGAGCTGACCACCAACCTCTCCCTATTGGCGAGAGACGAATGTGTGAATATCATGGACAGGCTTGAGTACTGGATATCTGTGATAGTGGAAATTACACATTCATTGGGTCACTAAACTGTGTAATTAAGCCTATTAATTTAAATTTATAGTTAGTATCGTCATATATTAATAGATTGGAGCATGTGAAGAAAATTAGATATTATAACTTCTTATAATTTGTTGTGGTGTATGTTAACACTTTGTTGTGCGAATCTCTACTGAGATGAAACCGGCCTGGAGAATTGTTTCTGTCTTTAAATGCTGAAACTGAACGTCGAGGCCGAGTTTTTTGCAACACCTGCTTCGTATTCTGGACGTCGCGACGTTAAATCTGAGTCATGAAATCGGCTATTATGACTGGTCGTTTACAATTTATTATTAATTAGTCATCCTCTCATTTGACACTATGTAGTCCGAGATGCCGGCCGATACCTTCAGTAAATAAAGTGTAAATAAATATAATTAATTCATGTGCTGGAGTTGAACAGACAATTCAGACTGCCAAGGTACCCACCGTGGTTGATAGGACTACGTGATTTTGTAATGTACGGATTTTGTAAACCACAATATTTTGAGTTAATGTTATTTGTATAATACGCGCCGAAAAATATTCAGATTCGGGATACTCTCGACCAGGAAAAAATAACATCTGAATCAACTTGAATTGCATGCGCCAGAAAACTGAAAATTTACTTCAGTACCCATTGAATTGTAATGTTTGCATTTGCTTTCAGCAACTGGATCACGAAGTTCAGGATAGTTGAGGCTCCTGCGAGTTATTAATGCTTTTGAATTTATTTTGAAAAGCACATTGATTCATTCTGTGACAAAAATTCAAGGTTCTTAATATTAAGTCAGATGGTACATGTGGTTTACAATATGCTTTACTGTGTATGGTGACAAGGTCTCCAGTTTTCACAAGAACTGAAACGAGTCTCCTGAAACATATCGGGTCAAGTTTCTGGAGCTCATGAAAGAAGGAAACCCTTTTCTTTTATGAGCTTTGTTATTGAACTTCTGAGATGTCTTTGATAATATACTGATTGCGTCTAATATTATTCCCGTCATCATGGTTGTCTTGGTGCTCGCTTTGTACGGTACCGCGCCTGGTGGAGGCGCCGTGAGCCTAGAAATGAGCTCATAAACGTCACCTCCTAGTGGCTTCAGGTCTTCAGACGAGGTGGCTGGACCCCTTACGATTCCCTGCACGTACCGTGTTATGTAAGAACTAACTAACAGTTTTATATATGGGACCCATGTCAGGACGTGAACATGTCGTTTCAACTATACCGTGCCAACCCGACCGTATAGAATGACGTCTGGTTTTCTTTCTTCTCTTTTTGCTGCTCTGGGGTTTGGGGTTGTTATGTGTTTAAGTTTCGTTCCGTTATTCGTTAATTTGAAGCTGTGTAGTCATGTTCTTTATTACTTCTCGTATATTTTGGTGAAATTAAGGATATGCATGTTTGTGAGTGTTTGATTTTGGTATGGCGAGTCAGGGAACTTCGCGATTTACAGTAGCAAGACAATGACTGCAGATACTTTTTCGTTCTTTGTTTTCAGAATTTGTCAATATAGTTCTTTAATTTTGTGTCTGTAAATTTGTCAGTTTTGATAGTGAATATCACTTAGCCTCTGCATTTGGTTTCTTAACTGATTATTTTTTTGACACGGACCCTACCAACTTTAGGGTCTAAACGAATTCTGACTCTGTCTTTGGCTTCAGGAGGAACGAATTGTCATACAGTCTTTGGAGCGTATTGTCAAATACATTTTGATGTTCCCACGGTGACGAGTTTGAAGATGACAACTGTCTGGGATATTACGCTGTTTAGCATTTTAGAAGTTGACTGACGTTTAAGACGTGTTTATTGCCTGCGCTGATGATGGAGGCATTAAGCACCTCCTGTGTTTTCCCCTTATGGTTAGAGACCACATTTTACATCCATGCAGAGCAAGATATAAAATAGGTAGGGACTTAGGTTCTCATGATTCTGAGAAACTCAAATTCTACTTTCTACTGTCTTCTGGGTTGTAGTGCCTTAACGCCAGACTACACAGCGCTACAACACAGAATTAAACAATCTGAGATGTAAAATTGTTGATAATGCTTGTCGATAGATGTCTAAAGTTTTATGATAACAGGAAGATTTTTTTCTGACGTGAATAGTATCCAGTGTCTTTAAGAATTTGTCATGCTTTTCGTGAAATCGTAATTTCGTATCTTTTTAAGTCTTTGCTAAATATTTGCACTTCGCTACATTTTTAAAGGATGTCACTCATATAGATTTTACATTAAGAACAAGGATAAGTGAACGCACTATCTGTAGTCTGTGGAGGGTATGAATTTGACTAGCTTCTGCGTTATAATCCCACACAAACTTACGTGGACAAAATTACGAATTGGCACCAGTAACCTCAGGTGAGACTCAAGTTTTGAAACCGGTTCGTTGTTTTGTGACGACACTATCGACTTGAGTCGAGACCAAGTACAAAGCCTGTGTATATTTTGATGGTGGTTTCAGATAAATACAATTTTCTCGTCCTACAGCTTAAGACAGATTTTTTCTCGCTCTGCTGCTGGAACCTGTTCGTCGTCTCGTAATCTCAGCATATTTTCTCTTCCACTCGGTGCACTGAGGAGCAGTAGGTAAATTTTCTTCAGTGACAAGAAAACACACATTATCAATTTCCAAAACATCGAGCCTTGTCTTGCTGGCAACATATGGTCATAACCACTTCCCTTCACACACCAGCTGTGTAGCAAAAGAGATATGTCCTCTTGTTACTGTTCCTATAAATACGTGAGCATAAATAAGCAGGAAACTTTCGAAATACGGCAGATAGGCGTGGGTTTTGAGGAGGAGGTGACGCCGAAATATTTCAAAGAGAAAACAAATGAGATTTCTGTCTTCTGGGTTGTTGCGCCGTGTAATATGGTAGATGTTTACCAACGTTTCAGAGGTCATACTGCCTCCGTCATCAGGGCGATGATGACGGAGGCAGTATGACCTCTGAAACGTTGGTTAACATCGACCAGACTACACAGCGCAACAACCCAGAAGACAGAAATCTTCATACCCACCGCTGTGAAAACCTCAAATCATAAATGAGATTTCTGTTATTACTGGAATTTGTAAGACTATATCATTTATGAAATATTAGTCAAGTCATCAGAGAAAAATTAAATGTTTCAAATATTCTCTGTGTAACTGAAGAGCATGCAAAAACATGGGACTGGTGACAAATAGAACAATGAAGTGGGCACTGTAACGCAGGTCATTAGGACGAAGAGACCCTGGACGGATGAAGGAGAAACAGCTCCACCTCGAGGGTTTTGTGAAAAGGCAGTTTGTTTAACCCAACATGGTGATAAAATAATTTGCTTTGTGCGTTGTTGTTTTCTGATTTCTTACAAGGTTTAGGTCCATTAGACCCAGTCCGAGGTTACACAAAATGTTCAAACCATCTTATTCGTGATTTACCTCTATTCATCTTAACTCGATGTCTCTAGTTGGAAAATATCCTTGGTAATCTGTAGTCTGGCTTCCGGTGAGCATGTTTGAATATGAACATTTTTAAAAACACCCAAAACACCTAACTGGAATTCGAACCTATAATCTCAGGAACATGATCTCCAACAACGGTTCTTGATATCGGCTTCCTCGTTGAAACGTCTGTTACTTCTCTGTGACGATGTTCTAGGTTATGACTGTGTAGACTCGTAGATAATACTAATAATTCGGAGAAGCATGATGTCTTGATCTTCAGGGCTGAAGCGCTGGTATCTATCTACGAATCCACACAGCTTCACAACCCAAAACAACATAACCTTGCCATGAGAACTTCATATCTCATATAATTGATACTCTGTGTTTGTATATGCGTACACACTTGTTTTAGGACACTAATACATATTTTAAGCGCTAGTTACGTTGTTCGACATTCTGCTGATCCATAAAATAATAATTTTATGATTTTATATTTCGATAAATGTCATATCTACTTTTGAAAGAAGCCTGGAGCTATAAAGAAGAATATATAAAGATATTTTGATCTTTCAAAGAGGAGAAAGTTACCATATTGTGTGTTCGTTAGTTACAGGAAAAGTCGTAAAATGGTTATGTCATTCTGAGCTCTTTTTTATGTTCAAATTGTGACTTGAGGTGCACTTTGGTGGCATTGCCACACCTTGCCGCTTCAGAATGCCGCCTCTGACATGGAGTTATGTAGGAAAGAGACGGAATATAATTTAAACAGTCCTTGTCTGTGATAATTAGGGACCAGACAATAGTGTCCATAGATCGCTATGAATATAAATGAAATGTTTCACTGAACGATTTAAACCGACCTTGGACTTAAAAAAATAGGACAAGTTGTAGAGTCTACACTGAATTTCTCTCTGGATCTTGTTAAACTTTTGGTCTGCCAGAGATTTATCCAATCTCGTCT
Organism: Zootermopsis nevadensis; assembly: GCF_000696155.1. The sequence goes on from NW_019059628.1 coordinate 1,891,776, forward strand.
TTTTTCTGTCGCATGTTACTTCTTGTTCAATTAATGTGCCGTCCAAATGAGCGCTGGAATACATTTTTCTACTATTCTCTCATAACACTTGAGAGAATATGTGACACTCTAAGCACCCTGTTGTATTAGAGAGAGGGCTCTTCGTGTGGTCATTAGTTTCATCCAATTAGGTGTTTCGATTTAATGTTAAAATGAATATGTGTCGTTATTATAACCTGGCGTTTGCGTTAACTCTATATATTTTAAAGCTATATATGGCTTTATGTAAATATTAGACTATAAGAAATGCAAATGTAAGTGATATTTATTTATCCTCTGTGAATGTTATACACAGTAATTCTTTATTTAGTCATAACTGTTACTGTGGAGATTGTACTGACAGGATACATAAATTGATGTATTCCTCGAAATTTTTCACAACACGATCCTTGATTTCTATCGCATTACGTAAGAACCTTACTCGCTTTAGTGTTATTCGATACTATTGATCACTTTATTCCCACCAGTTTTCAAAAATACTGGTTGTTGAAGTCAGCGATGGAATTTGAATGAGAACGACTCCAGAAAGTTACGGAATGGAAGGCAGACAGACACTCGGCGGATGCATATTCAGTATAGATTGTACTTTTTATTACAGCTCTTAATTACTTTCATGGAACAAAGCCTTTCTTATAAAACTGATACTCACTCGGAGAGTTAGAAAATTTTTTCCCACAGTTTATGAAATTTCCCGAAGGTTAATTACCGAATGCAGTGGGACCCGTCGTTGAACCTTATCCAGAACCAATTGAAATCATTGCATGCATACCTTCAAAGCCTGTTCCTTCAAGATCCATTTTAATATTTTGATACAATTGAAAATGATGCGTTAAAATTAAAATTCTCGTGTATGTTTATTCCGCATCCTCGATTTTTTCTATTATTTATCCATTCCGTACCTTTATCTCCTTTGTGTGTGTGTGTATAACGGCTGCCTAATGGTAGTAGCACTCGTAAAATAGAGTACTACTGTCGTTACCGAGTACTTTGTCAGTGATGCATAAAACACACACATATAGATCCATAAAACGTTTCGTATTGTGTAGGCATCACAATAAATATTGAGTGTAAAACAGGTGTTACAAATTCTTACAGAGTACTGATAATGTTCAAATTTTAATAACAGCTTATAAGAACTACCTCTGGAGAATTTTATATAAATACAAATAGTACATTTGTAAATTGCAGATTGTAGTCTTCTAGAGTGTGACGCTGTGTCATCTTTCATATGGTTACAAACGTTTTGAAGAAACATATTGCATCATTTTTCAGGATGAAATTTATTTGTTTGGATATTTTGTACACTTATTTATACCAGTATGCATACCATTATTAAATTCTATCCCTCTTCCAAACAAAATGACGTACGTTTATAATTATAGTGTCTATTAATAATGAAATGAACTAAAATTCCAAAACATAGAGTTACGTAACTCGACAGCCAAGTAACATACTTGAAGCCTCAACTTAATTTCCTGTTTCATATTTATTGTATTAGTGGTGTGCTTGTCTATGTATTATCCGTTTTGAACACAACCGAGCATCATGACAGTCTACGGTACAGACGAAAGACCAGATTGGGCGAACTCGTGAAACACATTGGTCGTTCAGAGAGGCTTACGTCTCGCCTGTCACATTTTCATTCTTGGGGTCGTAGAGTTCAGTCCTGATGGAGGTCTCTTGTAGATGCCAGTCGATGTTCGTATGTCGAACAAAACAGATTCCACCCGATGTTGGTCTTCTGGGCTGCGACCCCATGTGGACTTTCAGGAAGACATCAGCATTTCCGAGAAACATACTGCCTCCATCTTCAGAGACTGGATATGGGGTGAGAAGGAAGCGATAGGGTATATGGTGTTTTGCTGCCCCCTTGCCCTTTCCAATTTATCTTTCCCTCTTACTGTAATGTAGCCAAGGTTTGCAGATATTTCGCGTCCCGTAGACAACGGTCAAATAAGTAACGTATATCCGTTGCACGCCTATTATTAGCAGTGTGAAGTTGTAACAGTGCAGCGAACGCCTCTTCGCGCAAGCTATTTGATCGGTAAATATCCGCTTTACCGTCGTAAACATGCAATGTCTTGACATTAGAGAAGCAACAAATTTGAATGTCTATACACACGTCTTCAGATTTGCTTAAAACTAGATCTGATTTTGTTTTCCCTTTGTTTTTTGAAGGAAAAAAGATTCTTTTTAAGGAAGTAAATTATCGAAATAATATTTAGAGCAGCGGTTCTTGATTTCAAGGAAACACGTCACATAACTGTTTGAAATATGATTTTAATGAGCGTATTCTGAGACCAAAATTAATCCTATAAAAAGAATCTGGGTGACATAAACGCCAACACAGTTTTGACTGTTCCTTCAGGTCTTTAGTGGCATTTTGTGAGTGGCATAAAATTGCAATTTTTAGGTAATTTCATTTTTATTTTTATTTTTCTTTACTTACTTCCATGCGTTGTTTCTTTCTTTGCAAAAAATTGTACTGGTGTTTATTTCGGTTGGCACTGTTGTATTATTTCAAACTCTGTATTCCCACTTGTTTTTCGCTGTCACTATTGCAAAATTACGACCCCCTTCCCCCCCCGTACAAATTTAAAAATATGTTAGCTCGAAAACATACTGCAAAAATTTATTGCTTTAGGTTTGTACAAAGGTGCGTGTAGAATATTTTTCAGATTGTTTCTGAGTTACGTCACTAGAGTTATATATGTTTAGTGCATGGGCAAAGATGTATAGAAGATTTTACATTCAACTCTCGTGCGTTAGCGTCTGTGGGTCGCGACCCGTGTGGAGTTGCTAAGCCTTTCTTTTACTTAGCTTTATTAAATAAGCTACAGTTTTTGCATAGTAACGAAATTAAATTCAGAAAACATTTAATAGAACAGGTAAGTTTGTGCTGTTCAGTGTTTCGTTCACTGACGTCCTAATTTGCATCGAGGTCAGTGACACAACAAACAGGTGTTGGGCTTGTGAGCTATTCATTTTACGATCACCTTGGAAATACCGCGACCCTTGCCTTAGTCGATAGATAAATTTGAAATTGAAAATTGGTTTAAACCAATACTTCTCTGCCTTTTCCACCTGGCGTCATACAAAGATTATTGTATTATTGTGAAATTGTTTGTTTCTGTACGTGTGAATGTATACAAAGTACAGGATGCTTCATCTGAAACGCAACTCTAACTACCATGGTGTTTTGTAAATTTCGGTTATGGTCGTGTTATAGCTCAGGCGGTTAGCCGTCGGCTTCTAACCGCGGAGCGCTGTGTCTGCGTGAAGGTTAGTACGCGTGGGATTTTTTGTGGACAAAGTGGCAGGGGACGTGATTTTCTTCGAGCCCTCTCGTTTTCCGCTGTCAGTAGCATTTCATTGCTGCTTCACACTTATTCATGTATCTGGGGACAAAGTGCTTGTTTGAGGACAAATTCCACAGAGATATAGTTTGATCCAATCGCAACATTAACAATAAACTTTTGTGACGTCAGTACAAAAAAAAAGTTGTTTTTAGTTTGTATTTGTTAGGAGGAACTTTCAGAACAACTTCACAGCAGATTCTGAAGATGTCCACCATCTCGGAAATGTCCCATTCGCAAATAGTCAGACAGCGCGCCTGAAAACGACAGCACCTTGTCCATCCGTGCTGGATAACATCATTGTCTGACCTGAAACTGTAGGTGTGTGCAATATTTCCGATGGTTTAAGAGACTTCCTTACCGTTAATGGACAAGGTATTCTGGGCGTCAAGTTTCGTAGCATTGAGGCTTTGTTTCATTTATCCACGTACGTGAACTGCGCATGTGGTCGGCGTTTAATCCGCATGAGGTACTGGAGACACCAATGCGTGATCAAATGGCTTGTGTATGTTTCACTATATCGTGAAGTTTAAATAGAATAATTGGCCCCATATTCTTAGAGGACACAGTCAATTCTGTACGATATTGTGAATTGGTTCTGTACTCTTTAAATGAGGACATTGCCCGTGGCTGCTTACAGCAGGATGGTGTTACAGCGGTCACGGTTCGTGTCTGCACGATGCGTTCGAAGGACGAATAATTTTGTTGGACATTTGGTCACCAAGATCGCCCGATCCTAGTCCCTGTGATTTCTGTCTGTGGGGAGCAAAGCATTCTCCGTTACTCTTCGTCATCTTGAAGGGAGTCATCACTAACTTTATTATGGATGCCTCCCATGCTCAATTTATTCGTTCCTTTATCAACAAGATAACAAGTTCAGATGCTTTCCTACAAGCAAATGGGATCAAATTCCAACAAATTTGTAACGTGTTTTAATCTTAAGTTCATGAGAAATATGTGTTCCTGAAGGTTCACAGAAAGTTTTGAATTGCTGTGTATTTACGTTTTGAATGAACTATATATGTTTTATACTCGTAGTCTTTACTCTAGTGTCACTCTGTTTACATTTTTAAGAAACCAATTTATTCAGTCTGACAGTGATATTAATTTCTTACATTTCTGTTATGTAGCATATTCTTATTCCTGTTTATTAACTCCTCCGTTCTTGTTACATACATTTATTTAAATTTATTTATTGGTTTAATAGGCTGCATTGTTACTCTAGATTATTATGCACTTTGATGTCTTAAAAACAGAGTTATATCACATTTTTGTTGTAGGCTACAATTTTATTTCGACTCCTAAGAAATTCAAGATATAAGAATACGAATAAGTGCAGATAAATATCTGTAATTGATTTAATGCGTGAGAAGACCTGGCTACTCACTGAAGTCTTCATGAGTCACGCTTCGTTTCTTCGGTTGCAGTTTTATCCTCTAAAAGGATCTTGATCCTTATGCTATAATAATCATCACTGGCTTCATAGACATCATCTTCACATTTCTCAACATACTGCTCTTCGTTGTTACATAGTATCTTCAACGATCATGAATAGTTTCTTATATATTTCGTTCTGCCATTAATTTAGGGAGTACGATCTTCTTGTATTGTCAAAAAGTGTTAAATCCATTCCGTTCTTGGCCCAAATTTTGCTGGACCTTGGTTAGGTTCCTTTTAGGCATTCCTTGTTTATTTTTGGGGATGTCTAATGAATTTCGTCTGAGCAGTTGTGAGTGTTTGACCATAATTGTTTTCAGGGTTTCCTGTCATACAAGAGACTTGGGACAGATTATGTGATTAGATTCTTATTGTTATAATTTCCTAAACTTCTCGAGATAAGTACACAATTTATTGTACTTATAAATATACGTTATCGTGTTTGCAAATATTACGTATTTTTATGTGTAATGTGTCTATATGATAATGGTGTTTTATTCCGGTCGCAAACAACCTTTGTGTTTGATAAATCTTCGTTATATAATATATCATATATTAACCACATCACGTTTTGAAGACAGGCTAATGGCTTTTGGTTTGTTCCCAGTTAGGACATATACTTTGTGTGTGACTTTCTAAATAGCATTTCGTCAGGCCGTGTGATTACCTCCAAGATAGCGCAAGTGGACAGTAATCCATCAGTCAGTCTGGTATGAAGCGGATTTTTTTAGAACGTATAAAATATGAAAATGTTTTGTGGAGCGCTGCGATGGTTGTGCCCAACAATCCATCAACGACCTGAGTAACCAGTCTGGTCCAGTCCGGTCCACCTTGGTTTGATACGCCGATACGTGTGTGTTCGTTAGGAGAGCGGCGCCGGTATTTGAGCCACCGAGATGAGATTCTTTATTACTTTGTGTATCGCTTCTGAGTTTTCTTGTTTGCTCTTTCTCTCTCTAAATTCCTTGGCCAGGAATTGTAGATTTATAGATCACCAACTAAACAACCTCTTACCAAATTTTGTGTGAGTGGTTAATGTATGCTTGTCGAGAGAACAACGAAATGGTAACAAGAGACTGGGCGAGTCGCTTACAGTACAGTGAACATCGGTTTCTCATGTAAATTAAAACTGTAGTGATTCATACACACTTCAGTTTGGTGCTAATTTAATATTTCAACGTACCACAAGCCTGGGTAAAAGTTCCATAAGGATGAATTTTGTAGTTTGAATTTGTCGCCAAATTTTATCCAGGTGATTAAATAAAGGATGTTAAGATGAGTTGAGCATTTAGAACGCATAGAGGAAATGCAAAATACATACAACGTTTTTGTAAGAAAACCGTAAGGAAAGATATCGGTAATTTGGCTTGGTTTGGATTAAACTGGGCAACGATAGGGCCCAGTGGCTTTCTCTTCTTAACATAACGAACCTTCTGCTTTTATAAACTGAGGGAATTTCTTGATTAGCTGAGTAACTGTCAACTTTTCAAGGAATTCACTGTAACAGAAGCTAGTCACGTTTATAGAGGCCTATCCGTACCCTAAAATCAACCTGGCATTACATTGACAATTGTGCATAAAGTAATATATCAACTATACAAATGTTAGGCCTGTAGTTATAACAGTAAACTGTTTAAATCTGCCTAAAATGCTATGTGTACAACCTTAGAAATAAAATTCTACAGCGCCGTGAGTTGATTGCGACCCCATGATCTCCGAACTTCATTTGTAACGCCTACACATTGTGTATTGATTGAAATAGAATCTTGCATTATAAATCATGTTTTTGCGCTCAGGATCTATCGATTCCCTGAGCCATCTCTCCGTGTGAAGTGGGCAGGTCTTTGTTTCATTACGTGTGTAATCTAAAGTGCACGAAGTGGTTTTCTTCTTACAAAGTCAGAACTGACCAACCAAGAAGTAGTAATAGACGACATTAAAATCTTACCTAATGTTATTCGATGTATTTATGGAAGCAGTCGTCTATATGAATAGAATTGTGTGTCATCGTTAGTAGACTAATTGTAACGACGTAGCATCGACATGTGACAGTAATGAATGTCACTAGTGATTGTGAGATAGAAGGCATCTTCAACACATTAAAATTCTTACGCCACAATGTAATTAATTTGAGTTTCTACAGAGCAGTGATAATGTTGCGTATGGTACCACATACTAAACGTCCCTCACAGACACTTTTTATGGATTTTGTTTGGCCCTTGGAATAAACGCGAAACGTTTCTTTAATATCTTTAAATGTAATTAAGCTTAGAAAATCCACGACTAAAAAACCTGATGTTTTAGTGTTTTCTTGGGAGGGGGCCAAGAACCGATTTTTTAAACTTACTATACGTAACAATTTCCAAATTATCATCAGAAAATTAAGATTCCTCTTTGTCTGTCCAAAGCTATTACTTGTTAGATCTTAACGTCTTCACTTTCATGTTACCTTATTAGAAGGACGAACGGGAGAAGCCTGGGAACATTCTAACAAGTAATTTTCTTCCCTCCCCCAACCTCCAAAATAATAGTACACTAATAATAGACCACTTTCCAACGCATTTATTTCTCTGTAACCTTCATAAACCCCGCTGCCATCCGGCCAACTGCAGTAACTCCGAACTGTGAAGAAGTTACTGACTTGACTGTCTGACGCCATCATTATTTCTACATTTTGTCTTCTTTAGAACCTCTTATCGACACATTGGCCTGCATTGCGTAAAGGCATCATTGAAGAGTAAGCTTAATCTAAATACAAAATCGACCATCGTCATCTGTCAGTTCGAAAGTTTTGTTGCGTTTTTATGGATACTTGAGTACCATACATACACTGATCGAAAAATCACGTAACCCATTCCTGACACGTGTATTTTTTTTGTTAAAAATCTTATTACATTGAAATGAGAAAAAAGCAAAACAATCAATGTTATATTAAGTGTTGAAAGTGTCCACCGCGTTCCTCAGGTTCGATGTAACACTGCGAAAAGTGTCCGTACGCTTACTGTGTCACGGAAACGGTTTATCAGAAAAAATGTAATCGATTAACTCGAAACAGACGAATCGGCATGTTAGGTAAGAACGAGGTGACAGGCAGTGTTCGACAATGAACATTCGTTGCACTTGTGAAAAAGACGTCTTTGCACCGACTCTTGAAACACAAATGACGGTGTGGCACGATCAACATGACGTGACCTGAGTGGGTTTCTGTATAGTCTCTGCGATATTTTGTGTATATTAATCGAATCGAATTGTACTGAATCTCAACCTTCAATAAATATTTAAATATGGGTTTTGCTTAACTTTTTGGCCACTCTGTATTTTATAGTAACAATGCATATGTAGTGGGGCGCTGAATCGACCGTCCCGTATGCTGAATTTCATGATGTTGTTCCCACATGAACTTAGCTGAAGGAACAATGGTGGGCCAGTATACGATGCGTGTAGCTTTTCTCTTAATGACATCATAGGAATGGCGATTGCTCGGTCGATCTGGTAGATCCCGACTGTGTAAACTAGAAACTGTGTACTTCAATAGCTTATAGCCCAGAGAGGTACATAAATTTCCAATTCCAGACGAGCTCTTCTTGGTAAAACATTCTCGCCAACCTCTTCTTCTTCTTCTTCTTCTTTTTCTACTTCATCCTTCCCCTCCTCGTCTTGCCGCAGATTCCACTGCGTCATTTTCAACATTTCTGTCGATTAATAGAAGATCTTGCCTTCGTGTTAGATTGTCTTCTTTGTCTCTTGTTTTCTGGCTTGGTCATTAAGTGAATCCACACAAGTGTTTTAAACTGCTTGAACATTCAGCTTTAATAAGTACATAAATATTCACGATAATTAGACAGGCACCTGCTGTTTTCATTAAAATAGTTGTTTCGCAACTTGCCATGATTAATGCACCAAGCACGAACAGAGATTTCTATCAAAAAACTGGCGTTTATCAGTGTCCCAAAACAATTTTGTGTGTAGTCCAAGTTTGTAAGGCAATAGCCTGTCGTTTATCACGTTGGGTGGAAGTGGGATTGAAGATTACTTAGCGCACTAGAATGCAGATGACAAATGACAGAGCGAGCTTTATCAACAGTTGTTTCAGTCTTACCACAATTTATTTAGAAAATGGCTGTCTTCTGTGTTGTAGCGCCGTGTGGTGTGGTAGAAGTTTACGAACTTTTCAAAGGTCTTTGCTGCCTCCATCATCAGGGCGATGAGTATCGCTGTGTTGTAGGTTGCAGCGCTGTGTAATCTCGTAGAAGTTTACTAACCCAGTGAGAACCTCAAATCCTACAATTTATTTCCTTCAATCAGTGTAGTGTACCTGGGGATGATAGCCTCTGCGTAATTACGCGTTGATTTTGGTATTTTTATAGGTTCAGGGAGTTTTTAATTGCAGGTAGCCTTAATTTTAAATGAATTTTATAGTCGTCGTACTTAAGTTTATGAAGAACAGCATCGAGTTGTACTTCTGCTTAAGTAACTTTAAATTATTTTATCAGCATAAATATCAGTCACTAATCATTGATTTTGTTAGCATTGTACAACTGACATGGATAAATGATACGTATTTTTTTCTTCATATTAACCAACGGAGATCCCCACGAAATTTTCTGTAATGCATAGACGTCCTGTTTTTCATTATTTCCAAATATATATCAATTTTATAAATCAATAAATTAGCTGATACAATTTATATGTACTTAACACTTGTGCCCGATATCGTATCATCCTGAAGTGAACATGTGGTTTCCGACAGATTATGGTAATAGAGATACGGCGGTCGGTGGCTTTTAGTGGCCCTGGATGTAGGTCTGTAGCGATGGGTTGAGGTCGAAGGCACCTGGAAGGAGTATAAAGGATTTTAATTCTCTTATTATTCTGCCTACCTTCTCTGATTAAGCGGCTTATTGCCTGTACTGGCATTACAATCCCCTCTGTCCTTGGTCTCTCAGTGTTTGACCCAGGCAACGTTTGAAGGTTTATAGAACTAAAGAAGGCTGTCTTCTGGGTTGTTGCGCCGTGTAGTCTGGTAGAAGTTTACCGACGTTTCAGAGGTCCTTTCTGCCTCCTCTATTAGATCTTGCTTTGGACCGAACCCCACAGTGTCGTGTCAAATATATAAAAGGATTCATCGTATTAAAACTTGGTTTTGAATCGAAGCAGTGCCTAATACATAATAAATGAAGAGAAAACTTTTATACAGTCCGCGTACATTATTTTATGAGAACTACTGTGTTAACCTGCATATTAAAACAAATAGTTATTTCATATCAGAGAACACGCCCTGTTAATGTAATCAGTATTTGGGAGTACCTGTTGCTTTGAGCAGCTGTTTGGCTTAATGAAGAACGTCAAGGAGTAGGATGGGTGTTGCTGATAACGCTTGGAGCGATACATGCAAATTTTAGCGACAGGAATTAAACCGGATATTGAAAGATTACTCAAGGAAAGGCAGCGTCAGATGATTATTTTGTTGACGATTATTGAGTGATGTGTGAACCTAAACTAATATGTGTTCCTTCTTGCATGTGCATTTAGAATTTAAAACATTCTATACGCGATGTTTCGGAATCAGATTATGCTTCCGTCGTTAGGTGAAAATATACAATTTAGTCATTTGGGCCCATTGAAAAGAGCTAATTCATATTATTCCCCGAACCTAATGGACCCAACTGACTAGGTTGTACGGTTTTCCTGACGACGGAATTAGAACAAGCTTTCGAAACGTCGTGTGTTTTACAACTTTTTAAAATTTAAAATTTCAGACGAATGAAAATGTGCAAGAATAAGTAACAACTTTAAACATACAAATACTTTTAGACAGAAGTAATACGCTGTTTAATATGATAAGTTAGTACCATTGGTAATAAATTGCCATGAGTTTCAATAAGTTATCTTCATATATAACCCTGCAGTCCTTTGGTAGATACGCGAGTATGAATTAACCCATCTGTCTGGGAAAGGCTGAGGATTCCTGTTTGAAAAATTAAAATTTAATTTTTTAAAGATGTTCGTTAACTTTCCCACGCCGAATTGTTGAACGTATTTCTGCAGCATGGTTTCTAGTATTACCCATGACTAAATTTAGTTGCAGTCGTAATGTTACATATGCGTACCAATTAAATAACTCCATGGGGCAGAGTCCCCCTTGAGACACTAATAGCTCGTTCAGCTATTCAAGAAATTCCCCGCATGTTATGGAGCCCGAAGGTTTATTATCGTGTTTATAAGAATAGTCGTCGGTCCCTATCCTGAACCAGGTGAATCTAATCCACGACCTAAACCCGATTACCGCAAGACCTGTCGCGATATTATCCTTCCACCTACGCTTAGGTCTTCCGAGTGGGCTCTTTCCTATGTGTTTTACGACCTAAATTTTGTATGTACTTCTCACTTATCCCATGAGCGCTATATGCCCCGGCAGTCTCAATATTCTTGATTTGATCACAGTAATAATATTTGGTGAAAAATACAATCCGTCACTTCATTCATCTTGAGTCTAAATGATTTCCCAAGCGCCATATTAAAAAAAAACTCAGTCGTTTTTCTCCCATCCAAATCAACAGGTAAAATTATAAAGTTTTGTTTGTTTTAATTATATGGCTTACCAACTCCAGGTTAATAATGTCTGTATAGCAGTCATAGTATATAATAATTCTAGTCATACCATCGGTTTGTGGATAGTTAGAGGCCAGACAGGATTTTCACAGGACTATGTGGTGTTTGGTTATTACACGGCTCTGGTAATAAATTTAAATTTATTGATTAGTTGTGCACAAAGATGTTATAAGAGATAGAAGCTAGTTGTGGATAAGGTATTTTATCAGGTTCGTTAATCATTAAACCACTGTAATGAAGTTGGTACTGGTATTTCATTTGTCTCGTAAAAAAAGTCACGTGTTTTAAAGTTGGTGCCGGGATTCTTATGCGCAGAAAACATTTCCTTTCGAAATGCTAATACTTTTGTTAGAGACCATGCCTTCTTCTTCATTCTTAATTGCCTCCTAATTGACGTGAAGATGGTGTTATGGGCGAGGACTGATCTTTTACATCTACTCTAGCGTCCCTCTGGAATTATACTTCCTTCCCTTTGTTAAAATCTGGTACGTAGTTTACTGTAGATCCGCTAGACAGCGACAAATAGTGTCAGCTACTCCCGAGATTTGTGAGGCATATCGGATGAGATGAATAGCTTCCCTACAGGAATCGATCGTTGGATTGTAAAAATTCCACAAGGGAATTATTTGAGAGTTCAAAATACGAGTGTTTTCGCAGCTGCAGTAAGTCGGAAATGAAGTCGAGAAGTTGTAAGCAACTGAAAGTCTGTTCCACAACATAGTATGTATTAATACTATATCTGCAGTGTTTGGGATTATAAACAGTAATTAATTTATTCAGAAATGGAATGAGGATAGCCATCTTCAGAATCACCGCCGTGAAAACCTCAAATCATACATCTATGGAATGTTTAACGGCGTTGTCCGTGGCTCGAACTGTATAGCATCGAATGATTAAAATAATCAGTGAATAATGAATTGGAAAGGATGTGGAAGGAAGAACTTATCAAATTTAAAGTGCTGTGTTAGCATTTGCCTGGAGGAAATGAAATCGTTTGCTTGGACAACCGGTTTTGGGGCCGAGATTCGAACCTGAGTTCTTCCGAATAAAAACAGGAGTGCTGACCAGGCGTGTATAAATGTTAATCGACAGTGCTTTGGCATTGGAGATTAGAAACTTTACCTTATTACTTCTTTCTGTTAAATGAATGTCACGTGTGTGAAATTTTAATAACAGTGAGTTACACATTTTATTTTACATTGAAAATTAAATAGTTGTCGGCGTTGTAAGATCATATCTCACTATGCATGTACTAGTACGACGCTACTAAATATTGACCATTCCGTGGTGCAGAATATTAGAACCACTTCAAGAGATCTGAAGCCATGAACTCACAAATATTACACCTATAGACGCGTGCAGAATAAGTAATCTTAATAATAAGTTTGATGTAATTGTGTGCAACAAAATTAGAAAGACATGGGGGTCCTGTAACATTTAAAGTTACTCCTATTTTTTTTTTTTAATTTCATGCATCATAGAACTTTTTATTTAACAAATGGTGGATAAAATCAGCCCTATATTCAAATGTTATTAAGTCAGAGTTCAGACGCAGACATGGCCGTTCTTTAAGATTTTTTCTTCTCCATTCGGTCTGTAAATTGAACAATCTATTACGTTCGTCTGTCTCTCTGTCTGTCTCTTTCATAGTATTGCTGTCAACTGCATGCAGCACAGTGTGTTATGTCACGGACAGTTCTGTATTCAGTAAAACACCAGCTGACGTCATTTACAGTGATGCTGCTAAATATGGATCAACAATAACATATAAGAGTAGTCCTACTTTATTGCCCCATTTATAAGGTTTTGGTATTGCCATGGTAGAAAGAAAATGGACTTCATAATATAGGGGTTAATTTATGAAATAGCCACTTACTAAGGCCTCGGAGAGAACATTTCAAGAAAACATAAACAATAAACATACATACTAAAAATATTTCAGATACGAGTTTCAGATTTCAGAAAAATATATATTTTATTTGATGCTGTATAACATTTTTTGTTTGTTTAATAAACCATTATTTGGGTAATTTATATTACATTTTCTTTTATCTTCATGTAGATACATTCACAATTTTATTGGCCGATACCGAACGAAATTAAATTCTTCAATCGTCTCCTAGTGTGCATTAGCAATACCGGATGTCGGTTGCATCCGCAATTTTCAGGTCTCTTTTCTGCCCTTCAGGGCTTCCGACTTAAACTTTGTGTGTATTTTTCTACTTCCATGCGTGTTACATTCTCCGCCCATCCTACATTTTCTGATTTTGACACCCCAATTGTATTTGCTGAAGAGTGCAAATGTGAAGCTCCTATTATGCACGAGATATTATGAAGGTTGTCAAATCAAGAAAATGAGTTGGGAGGGGGGAATTCTCACACTCGTGGGGAAATTATAAATAATACGATCATCCTGGTCGGGGCAGTTCAGTATTGTAGGTTACGTCAGAACCTCGGCGCACTTAGGAGTGTAATGTGAAAATACATTTTAAACAAATAATACGTGAGAATGGGAATTGGATTCAACTGGCTGTAGATAGGGTCCATTGGTTGACGTTTGTCAGTACAGTAATTAACTTGCTGTTTGGAATTACCATGATATACAAGGCGCCGAGGACAGTGTCCATCATAGGTTTGCATTTTATCACTCATGTCAGATACACGCCCCACTAATGCCATAATTTATTTTGAATATTAAAATCATTTTTATGAGTACATTTTATGACGTGTCTTATCATCTTTACAGTTTGAGGGTGATTGTGAACAGGGTTCTGAATAGAAAATAATAGAAACGAATTGCCTAACTTTCAAAATTATCGTCTCAACACCCATCATAAAATTAAAATGCCTCAGTCTCTGTTTCAAACTATTGCTGCTTATCGCCCCAACATCATCACTCTCACTCTGCCCTTATCAGAAGGACGAGTGGGACCTTCTACCCAGAAACCATCTAACAATAAGATGCCCCTCCCCAGAAATATGTCTTAAAAGGTTAATTAAAAAATTGTTGCTGAATCTTGTCAGTGTGAAACGAAATACTAACGATGAGTGAGGGAAAGCTTTGCGCGCTTGTCTTGTGATTGAAAAAATGTGTTTTCTGTCACAGTTCTGTTTCTTAGTTCTGAAAACTTAGAAATGGGGTCGGAAATTTTAGAATTTCTCTCGTTTGAAAAAATCTGTATTCAGTATCTGCATGCACATATATTGTAATATAGCTATGGTTTGAATGAGCGGTCTGTGTCTAGTTTCAAATGTTGAATTAACATTTAAAATATTACTTCCTTTGTAATTTGTCATGCTCATTTGTTATGCAGCAGGTAAAATAACTATTTCTACCCACGTTCCTACCTTCAGCCACAGCAACTGCATTTGATTACGTGATTATTCAATTCCTACTTGTGATACCCGTTCCAATGACGTATTAACACGCGGTGCAGCTCAGCACATGAGCTCTGTGGGTTATCCCACTGTGTCTGACGTAATTATCGCTTCCGACCGCAAATGCTGTCAGTGCAGAATGCTGGTGGTGTGTTATCACTTTTATGCTGGTATTATTCTAGTGATATACCACGTTGAAGGCTGGCAACTGGGATTAGTGTTTATGAGCTTGATTAAAAACCTAATGTTAGTTGCTTTTTAAAAGTTCATTGAAGAATTTACTGTACAGAGTCTGTCGTATACAACTGCCTGGTCCAATATATCCAGCAGTGAAAGACAACGGCTATCTTAAATGAGGGACTTAGTAGTTTAACTCAGTGTCTTCGGCCAAATTCGTGAGTAATGGCATAAAATAGGTCACGACTATTTCTTGAAACACCCTGCCAAATTTATCATTTATAGCCATTCTCCCATTGGATGCTGTGTAACTTTTGCAGGTCAGAAAGCTTAAATAAATCAATTAAAGAAATTGAAGTACCTATATTCCGCGTAGGCGCGTGGTACCAGAGTATTACCACGGAATTCGCGATTTAATTACAATAACAAGAATAATATTTGTTGCTAACATCATGAATCCGCAAGTTTTTTGTGGCATAATTAATTAATGTCAATGAATTTCGGAAAATACAAGTATGGGTGTAGATAGAAAACGTAAGTGAACCCATTTGTACGCAAAGTTGGTACGCTAAGGAATTTTATTGGTTTAATTTTTCGTCCAAGAGTA
>NW_019059628.1:1916653-1936444 GCF_000696155.1 Zootermopsis nevadensis
TACGTCAACGGCAAAGCGTTACTAGCTTTGCTAACTACGAGTTAAGAGTTGTCTTTATTCGGTTAGGAGCCCCCATTTGTGTTTAAACATAGTAACAGACGATTTTGATATGACATTGAACCGTGCAATTAGGTGACGGAGACTAAAGCAGAGATGCAAAGCTGTGACAGTGAATGTAGAGGAAGGGTTGTTACTTGTGTATTATTTATTACAAGTAGAACCACACATGCGGAGTGCACATGTTTTTCAAATGCGTCTTTTGGAGTTTTATCTTCATGTTTATTTATTGAAAAAATAAACCCTTTGTTCCAAAAGCAATGACACTATAAACAGACCGATCACAATTATGCAAAGACTTGAAGTTGATTTTCCTTATATTTTGTTAAATATTAATCGTACCGAGAAACTTTTCAAATAAAAGTTATGGAATCCAATGAAATCCCAGGTAAATATTTTGTAAAATGTTACTTTTGTGCAATGAACCACTTCAAAGATATGTGTAAAATTGTACTGTGTTTTACCTTGATGCAAAGCAGGGTTTACGGGCTAACTGATCTCGACAAATTTTGGTGTAGGAGCCAGTATTAAATTTTATCGAAATTAATTAACCCGTTTTGCAGTTGAAACGTGCGAACTCATAAACAGATACAACCTTCCATGATCCCTCAGCTGTTAATTTTGTGCAGTTATTTCAAATAAGTTTTAAAAAACATGGCTACTTTGCATTCGAATTCAAGTCAGACACGGGATCAGTAATTTATAAAGCCACCGATTGTGATGGTCTTGCTTTCTGTGTACGCACAGACTTCGGTCACCTCAATACACTGGTCCTGGGTTTGAATCCCGCTCCAACATTTTCAAAATTTTCTGTATTGTCTTGTAAATGTAGAAGCTTCAGAACATCCATCCTGGTTTGTTTTCCGCGTGTCTATCAGATCCGAGAGTTATATAATGTCGTATTGTGTAATGGGAAGCTTGTGCAAGGAAGCGGTCGTGGCCCATTTAAAGTAACATCTTATCATTTTCCTGGTGGAACTGATGGTAAGGATAAAACCCTTAGTGAACCTTTTTCCGGGTTGCGACTTGAACCCGGCACCTTCTGAGTACGAAAAAATATTTATGACCATTTGACCACTTTGATTGGATATAGCATTTTTGTAACTTGTATGTAATTGGAGGATTTTAAGGCTTATATCGAGTTACGGGGCTGATAGCAAAATCATTAATAAGAAAATTATCTGGAAGCATGTTCATACGTCACATTGGATTCTTCGTTTGTCTGATTTGCTGAAGTTAGAATCGGACTTGCGTTGGAAGGAAGACCATGCCAGATGAATAGAAATTTCCCCAAGAGACAGGAATGTTTTACTGAACTAATAAGACTGAAGATAAATTCCTTTCAAAGTACATTCCATGTATCAAAGTAGGGATACGAGTTGGGAACAAGAACATTTTACTGCTGAAGTAAGTGGAAAGAATCCGTCTCATGTAGGACATGACTGTCCCGTCTGATTGAAGTATGTTTCTAGCTTTACGAATGACCGAGGAGTATTTGTGTTCAGTTGTCAGAAATACTTGCGCCATACGTGCACAATGGTACCGACAGATCGCTTGCAGAAGTAAAGCGTTCTTCTTGCTTTCGTCCGACGAATTCAGTCTAGCACTGTACCTTAATATAAATCTCGGCGGCTTTGATCTTCATTCTTACTAGTTCCTTCTTTCATTTGACGTTTCATATATAGGTGATGATATATCAGTAGAAAGTTTGAAGTTTTCTGAAATTTGTGGTGCAACACATCGTGTTAAAATGTCGCCTACTTGTTAAGTAATGTAAGATTGTTTTCTCTCTAACGCCGTGTACTGTCAATGGACTTATTCCATTATAGCATCAATTTATAAGATTTTTTTCTCCATATGAAATCGGAAAGCACAAAAAACCCATAAAATTAGCTCGAAAAATTAAATTATTTGTTTCCTGTTTCTTCAATGTAATAAGAAAATCATATGAGACGAAACGAGAACGGAGACTTAAATGTGAGATAACATTAAATGAGTCATGAATATATGTGAGTGTCTATGGGTTGAAATGGTCCATGATGTGATACTGTGGTAGGCTGTTGTGTGCATGGCTGTGATCCAAGGGGGTCCATGAAACGTGAGGAATTTCTTGACCAGCTAAGAGACTTAGTTTGTCAAAGGCGACTCTGGTATATGGGGTTTGTTAGATTGTGCTTGTGAACTTCAAAGCTACATACGAATTAGCTATAACACATAGGCCTTCATATAATAAAGAGTGAAAATATGGAATTAAAAGAACACTGGGAGGAAATTAGTCTCTGCGCCCGAAAAAAGGACCCGAGGATTTAGAGACAGGCAATTAAACCTAATCCTGAATCAGGCACTGATATCACATTAATGGAATTCTGTAGTTAGGGCCTGAGATTCGTTTTATTCGACATTTTGTTCCTAAACTGCTTAGTCATGACGCACATTTCCATTCTGTTCGTTGAGAGCAATGATCTCTGAGGACATGTCTAGCAGGAAGCTAAGCCACTTGTTCCAAATCAGCGTTGCTAGGCTTAATGACATTTCAAAGCACGTAGTCATGCAGCTAACGTATGCACACAGGATGGCGTTTGACGCTCAGTAGAGCAATGGTAAAAAGCCAACGAACGGCATCCAACGTTGTCAAATTTATTTTGTGCACTCCCAGAACCAACATTGGGTGTTTTTCTCGGTTTTTCTACACGTCATTTTTACACACTGTTCATTTTCTGTTCACTTGAACAACATGTTTCGATCCAATATGACCATCGTCAGGTTCATTTCCCTGCTTCTATGTCTCTGCACTAAGGGCCTCCTTCCCTATGTCCATAAATAATGATAAACTATATATTAAAACGTTCTTAATGACGTCTAACCGTATGCAAAGGTTATATAATATATACTGTCGTCCGTTGATCAATGCATCGATTGAATCTTGAATTATTTAATGGCGGTATTTTGACTGCATTGGTTATATGAAGTCGAATGATGGGATAAGAATGAGTAATGAAGTGGTAGGGATTTGGAAGTGAGCTGTAGTGATATGTTTTAAGGTTTCCAGATCGAGATATGAGTCAAAAAGCTCTCGAATCTGAAACGTTATGTGTTTGGTACGTGCGTTTTTCATCAGCGCCTGTATTCATAAAATCGCCATAACTCGCCCACTTTTGGAGTTGGTCACATACAGATCGAGTTCTTCCGTGTTTAACTCGAAACATCCGGGGGAATAAGCTGTCAGAAAGAACATCTAGTTATTTTTCCTGTGTTCGTGGCATGTTCGTTATATAGAGTGACGAAGTGATACAAAACGATTTTCATAATTACAGCTTTAAGCATCATAAAAGCATTGTAACTCTTTTGATATATGGTGGATCATCCACTTCTTGCGAATTCCGCTTAGCTATCTTCTAATAACAGAGGTCTTTAGTTCGCAGTTGTTATTTTCAACAAAAGATGGTCGATCGAAGTTTCTCTACGCGACGTGTATACATAAACGCACAGTAAATAAACTACAAAGTAAAATTGTGCACAACCGAACAAGAGATTCAGTGGTCAGTTATAAGACTCCTACATGATACAATGCCAATAAATCTCATGCTAGATCTAATTAGCGGTTAATGCTTCCCAACTGCACTATACGACTAGCTCTGTTTTTCCGCGGCCGGCCACTTAGACTTCTAGGTGATACCAGTCATATTACCACCATCTTCAGGGCTTCAGCAGTGTGTTCCTCCGGAACGTAGTCATCTACCTACAAGTCCACATGGCGTCACAGCCCAGAAGATCACCGTAGACATCTGCATCGCCGTGAGAAATGCATCTCCCACTGTTATTATATTCATCACTCAGACATTCCAAGAAATAAATTAAACCCTTTTCTCTTGTGTCATCGTGTTCCGTAGTCTCTGATGCATTTCGTTGGTTATTTCAGTGATTAGGTGGAGTTCGGAAGGCTTACGTAGTTAGAAACAGAACTACTTGAACATGTAAGAGATTACTAACAGTACAATTTGGAGACAAGTGGAAATAGCGTGTGGGTATAAAGAGTTAAGGCAGGTGTTCGAGAATACCGGAATTAAAAGACTACAAAATGCAGAGTAAAAGAAATATCAGGGAAAGACTAACAAAATAATTCTGAAGCAACAAATTTCCCACCATTTCCATGATCCTCATGAGGTTTGGTCACCCTTTTAACAAAGTGAGTAGGGTTTTCTTTTAACGAAACGCAAAGCAAAAGATATATGAGTTACCAGTAGCTCCTCTGATGTGTGTATGGTGAAGTTAATGAAGTCTACTGTACCTGCGTACTTGTAATACTGTCCGCGGGTTAAAACCTTGAGATGTGGCCTCATGGATGACCCTGCATCTCTTACTTACGCCAGTGGGCGGGTGTCGCTTCGTGTCACTTTGTATTATTGGTCAAGTGTACTGAATGTTAATGACGTTCCATGGTTCCATGATTTTTTTCTGCTTTCATTGGCTGTCCCACCGCTGTAGGTGAGGTCTCTTGTAATTGAGGTTTACCAAGGACGCGGCAGCTGTCTTTGCTACAAACAAAAGGTATTTAGGTGGACCCAATTATTATATAGTCCCTTTTTTATTCTCTATAAAAGTCGCTTTAAATATCGTGAGCTTTGTTTTCTAATGAAGGTGGTTCCGTAAGCGACATCAGATGTAATTGTTTATAACATTAGAATAGCCTTATTAACCTTTTGCTGGAAAGGTCAGACTTCTGTCCTTCCTTGACATTCCGACAAGACGGTGTGATGCAGGAACGCCTAACTATAGGCATATTTCTTGCAGAGGGCACAGACGTGCTGTGGTTTCACAGTTACTCAACTGGTCAAGATATTCCCACCTTTTACAGAATCAGAAAGTAGTTACTGTGTTTGTAAAAGCCAACCTCTGAATCATATCCTGAGTCAACTGAATATAGTTTACATCCTCACATCTATGTCTATAAGATTAATTTTAATATTATCTTTTTTTATGGTAGCGTATCTCACGTTGTCTCCTACCCTCAGGTTTCGAGAATAAAATGTTACGGCACCCATGCATTTTACATGTCCCGTCCATTCTCATTTGTTAATTAATCAGCGTAATAAAAGTACGAATCGCAGTGTCCACGCGCTCTAATCTCGTGTTGTCTTCGGCCTCTCGATAATTTGGTTCGAATTTCGCACGGGGTGTCGATAGTTGTCTGCATTTCTCTGTTTTGTGTTGCTCTGTATAAGGTGTAGGTCTTGCACCGAGCCCATCCCGCATCCGAGGAATTACCTTAACATCAGCGTGCGATCTAAAAAATCCCTGACCTAGCTTTCGTGTGACGTAGCAAGCCCTAACTTGAGCGGAAGAATGTAGCGCTGTTGTATTAACTCCTTCATCTCATCTTAATGAACTCAGTTTGCGTCGTGTCTTCAAAGAAAGACGGACTTGTTTGGAGCGGTTGTAACGTTTGTCTTCTAGTTGAACGGTACCCGGTTCGACTACTTGTCACACCTCTCCCCAATTCATCACTCACAATAATCGTACCATATCTCAGTCGACACCACATTAATACATCGTAAAGTAATCAAATAACCAACTAGCTTGAAGAGACCAATTCTGTTTCCAGTGGGCGTGGTTATTATGTTGTAAATAGGGCCACAAATACGAAACCGTGCCTGTATGTGTTGTCCTGATAATGATTTAGCCAGATAGCCAGTGCGGAGGACAAGAACACCTCCTGTAGGGCAGTGACTGACACCTCTATTGAGGCCAGAATCGTGCCACATGATCACTATCAGCTTATCTGTCAGGCGGCCCTCTACGGGAACACCATGTAACGTACTGACATTCATCTTCAAGATGTGATGTACGACAGATACTTGAGACTCTTTTTATTGTATTCACAATATCAGGAACGTGACCGGGATGGTCAAGTCTGTGTATAAAAGGAATGTACTGAGCGTTGAATATCTGAAGAAAAAGCTATTCTTACATTTAGTACAAATGCTCGCTGAAAGAAAGTAATGATTCATGTTGGTTAATATATAACTTAATAGTGTAATCTTATTGTATAATTTAGTCGGAAAACCTTGGAAAAGTGCCATTAAGGAGACCTAAGGATAGATGTGAGTATAATATAACATTTTATTTTAGAGAAGTAGAGAACCAGGGTTTTAATTGCCGAGGGAAAGGTCTATTGGTGGGTTGCTTGATTTCTTCTTTCTGCAAATATACGAACAACGTACAGAGGCTAGACCTAGTTTGATAATATGTTGAAAAATCACTTAGAACTGACAGTTTTTGTTGAGTGACGTGCTGAATCCGTACATGCAGCATATGAGAAATTAATCTGACTGACTGTTGTGCTAGTACTTTATACGCTGAGCGACCAGAGTTGAAATTAACCGAGACGAGGTTAAGAATGCATGGAGTTTTACTTTCACTCCCCTATACATCTTTATGACATGATGGTTAAGCATTTTATACCACAATATTAGATGAAGATGAGTGATTAAATTGTGCTTTCGACGTTTTACCGCCCGGGGGAAAGCCCTTGATACCTCATTAAGAGGATGGTAAGTGGGTGTCAGAAGCGACCTTGACGTCGTAGTGAAGAGAAATCTTTTGTCTCTGCTGGGGAAGGTCCCTGTTATAAGATATCCTTTCGATGCCCCTGTATTAGAGACGGCCTTTCGATGTTACGGTTGTTAAAACTGATCGTTCTCTTGCCCAGTGAAGTTTAGGGGTGACCTGTTCTACAGTGGTGTATTGGCCCAATGTTTGAGTCCCATATGTGAGGCGTGAATGTGACCCTTGTCCATATGGGTCTTTCCTGTTGAGGGGACTACAGTAGTGATCCTACCTTTGTCGTTCCCTTGGCTGCTCTGAGGCTGCGGATAAGGAAGCGTGGATGACAGAGAAGTCTCATTTCTCAAGATAATCTCGAACTTGGCACACAAATCTCTTGGAGACGAGAGTCAGCCAGAGATCAGCGATCCTGTATGTGGTTGTTGTGGTTTTCTTCAATTTTTCCTAGGACTTAACTCAATTCTGGGATATTACCGTAAAATATACCGCGACTGATTTTTTCCGATTCATTTCCAGGTCATCGTTTATGATCATATTGAAATCCGACGCTGTGTAGATGAACAAAGGTCGTTAAATAACTCAATCGCTTCAAATCAAAAGAAGAATTTGATGATATATACAGTTTCAGATATATTAATGTAGAGTCCTTATTGTGAATCATATCTCTACTCTGTTTAAAAGATTTCTCGCCTTCTGTGAAGTTGAAGGTTTATTATTGTGTTCATAAAAGTCCATAAGAGAATTCTGACTTGCGTCAGCTGAATCCAGTCCACGCCCTGACCGTTTCTTTAAAGAAACCATTGTAATGTTGTCCTCTTACCACTCACTTCTAAGTCTCCCGTTTTCTCTGTCGGCTGCAGGCTTTCCTACTAGAAGTTAATCTAGATTTCATGACATGATTTCCTGCTTGCTCCCAGCTTCCTAGAAATCTTGACAATAATTCCGTCATACTTTATGAAGCAACATTTTTCACCTGCCAGTAGCTATTCCACTTAAGGGCTTCTTTACATTTCAGATTCATGCATGAGTTGTCCGATCAAGACGATTTTTTACTTTTGAGGGTCGTGTCAAGGCCGTTTCGAAATTTTATTGAGTCCACGCTTTGTTACTGGTTGTATACTTGCGATATATGAACATGATATCGTTTCTTCTTGAAGAATTAGCTGTGATTGGTAGGATTTGAGGTTTTCAAGGCGGTGAGTCCGAAGATGGCTGTATTCTGGGTTGTGCCATGTAGTCTGGTAGAAGTTCATCAACGTTTCAGAGTTCCTTGCTGCCTCCGTCATCAGGGTGATGACTCTTCACCTCTGAAACGTTGGTAAATTTCTACCAGACTACACGCCGCTACAACCCAGGTGACAGCCATCTTACCTGTGATTGGTTTGCTTCTAGATTAAATGCAAGAAGTTAATGTAATATCAAATGGGTTAATGCATCTTGGTGAAAGCTAAAACTTGAGGTCGAATACGTTACTTTATTTAAAGAACTTGTGTATAAAGCGTCTAAATTTCATGACTATTTTAGAATGTCTAAACATTCCATTAATGCTATTCTACGGAAAATGGAGGATAACTATGCACTTTGTTGTTCATATTGTGTGCAGTCATAGTAATGTTAAGGTTTTCAACAAATCTATTTCCGAGGGCTAGGCACATTTAGAAATATAAACGTGCAATTGCATGATTCAGGGTCTTTCTTAAGAAACTAGATAGTTACTGAGCTGTTGACAAAATTTATTACATTTATGGAGCTCAAAGGTTCATAACCATGTTAATAAAAGCCTGTGGGCCTGCTCGTGTAGTTTAATGAAGTATTCAACTTCACACCCTTTTCATACTTAATTGAATTCGTCTGCATCTTCCTGCCAAAATTTTGTATATATTTCTAATTTCTCCGTATTTGGTACTTGTACCTATGTAAATGATAAGAAAGCTGCTATTTGGTGACGTGTATAAAATTTCTTTTGAATCGTATCTTGTGCTTAACTAAACACTACGTTATACAGACGAATAAGGGTGAGAAGTAAAACTCCACCGCTTTACCCCTGAGGAGCCGTGGATGGGCCCCAGAACCAGTGTGGACGTTGTGGTGAATAGAAAAATCCAGACCTGCCGGGAATCGAACCTCAGTCTTCTAGTCGATAGCGTAGTCGCTGCTGACAGATCATCCATGCTAATGGTTGTATTCTTTATTGTGTATCGCTGTGATGTGCTTTGAGCAGTCGGTGTGTGAGGTTTATGCAGAAACAACAGTAAATTACTACTGTAACGCGACCGGCCTCGGAATACAATGTAACAAGGCCAGTGATCTCAGAAAGACCTGAACTCAGAATCAGTAAAAATGTAATTAAATTTTACAAGTAGAACATATTTTCGTTAATTGTTTTCGAAATGAGGAAATTCTAGACTTTAATCAGTTTCGGAGATATCGCCTACCGATGCCAGATGGGCGGAATTACAGCCTTCGCTGCAGGCCACTCATCGAACGTTTAATGAATTGGAATTGTTCTGGAAATGGATTACAGATGCGATACCTCATCATATATCCAGTCGTATTGTGTGAGATCACTGATTACGTTTGTATTGCTCGACACACCACACTGTATTTGAGAGGTACCGAGTTCGAATCTCGGGTTCGTTAAAACTGTCCTATTTGAAGATTCATATGATTATTTCCATTATATTTACGCGAATGTCGAAACGGAGCTTTGAAATAGGCTATAATTACCGCCTTCGAACTCCTTCCAAACTAGCTGCCAACCGTCTTGGTAAACCTTAGTGGTTTTCTCTAATGCTTCTGATTCTGTGGGATCTGGGTTTGATTATTTCTTTGTTGGTTGTTGTGGCTGAGTTGTGTTTGAGTTTCTCCAGGAACATTGTATGATAGTGCCTTCGTATAAGTGACAACACTTCTTTCCCTTCTAATTAATTATTCATTATCATTCGACATTATATGACACTCAGTGATGAGAAATTATCGTTAAATAAATCCACAAGCAGGTCGATTACTATTTGCAGTCATCTTCCCATCTTATTCGATGTAATATATAACACATGCATTTGATATGACATCTTTAAATAAATCGTAAATCAAATAAAGTGTTTGTAAGATTTTTGATATAATTTGTTTTTTTTACAAATTGTTTTAAGTCAATAATCAGTTTACCCTTTGAAGCCAAAGCTCATTCAACTGTATTTAAATATTTGGTTCTTACCTCAAAGAAAACAGCTTGTTAATGTTATTAAGGGAAATGATCCCTGTCTGTACTGAGAATCATACGAATCCCATAAATATACTCTGTTGACAAAATGCAGAATTATTAATTATTAAAGCAGGTGGTGGCTTTAAACTTTTGATTCAGCGTTAATGGCGTCTGACTGATTGATATTCTAAAGGCCTTTATGTCGAATCTAGGGACGGGAATACGTGATTGACATGTTCGTAGCTTTTATCTGTTTCGCCAGAAAGTTGTCGGGCCGGTATTTTAAAACATTCATGACAAGTCCGTCTCAATCAGATAAATGCATCAATCAGAATGTTCCTGACTCTTCATTCTTCTCACCTATATTAAATATTTTCATGTAGACGCTAGTAAATTACCTGTCGAGAGTGACAGAAAATTCTGTAGCAAACACGCACAGCCGTAAGTATTACACCATAAGACTTAAAATCCCTTAACAGCAATTGACAACTAATCAAGCAACACATATAGAAGACATACGGCCCAAAATTACTTAACAGCATTATCATAGTAACGGCTGTAACAACATACATGATAATAAATGTTATTCCATAAGACAAATCATCACCGACCAACCAGCATACAGACCCCAAATCCATTAACAGCATTGTCATGGCAACGGCTGTAACAACACATATATTTATGATCACTAGCTAACCAAGCTACCAACAATTGCGTATTATATAAATCGATTTATAACCCTTGGGTGGTAAAAGACGAAACGTAATAACGCTAATACCCTAAGCAGTTCAGTCAATTCACTTTACTACATTGTTTCCTTGAGATTAATTACATTATTAACACCTAATTTCTTGTCTTACAAGTAACTGATCCCTAAGCTTATGTTATTTTCCCGCCTGGCCTAAATGTCCATCTCTAAGTTCCCCCCAACAATTCTAAGTTAGCTGAGTAATTTACAAGTTTTTTCCCTTGTGTATTTAAAACTCGGGAAAGATGCTTATGTGACAGGTATAAGGCTGTTAAAATTACAGTCTGGCATTTTAATAAATTATTTCTCCAATTTCAAATCACTAATATTTCATATTAGATCGTTTTATGCTTGTGGTTGACGAAATAATGACCTGAATTTTAGTTCGTACTTATAGATGTGTATAGAAAGCGGAAATATGTTCAAGTTTTAAGGCACCATAACGTCGATTGGTATAAAATGCACGCAAAATCTGATATGCCTCTAATTAAGCCTAATTTGCATATTAGATAATGTTAGAATATCGATTAATAGTCGCTTGAAGCAGATTCCTTCTTGAGAAACTAATAATTGGTCAGTTATCCGGGGAACGTTCTGTCTTTTATGGAGCCCAGCGGCTCATTACTGTCTTAACAAGACCTCGCCATTGGTCCATATTGTACCATAGGATTTTCTTTTTAGTTTTCCCTATTATTTACACTAAAATCTCTGAACTTGTATATTATCTTACAGTTTTTGACTAAAATTTGATACGGATTTCTTTTCCCTCCCATACCCCGTTTATCCTATTTGAAACTAAATTCTTATTAAACTCGGGAATGACATTTAAATGCGAATATCCAGTGTGCTTATGAAGTCTCTTCTATTTTAATATTATATAAAGCTGTAAATAAATTTCTGAATGCAGGATTTGAGGTTTTGAAGGCAGTGTGTGTTTAGATTGTGGCAATCGTCTAGGTTGTTGCGCGGTGCAGGCTTGTGGTTGTACACCAAATCTTCTGACGAACATGTTCTGTCCATATTCAAGATGGGAGGGATAATTCCTCTGAAATGCGTTGTACTCTCACGTGTCAGCATGATGCAACAACCTAGAAGACAACATTTTAAAACATCTAAATGTTCTGACCGTAATTAGACTGTGAGACAAATAGGATTCCGATCCTCGGACAGTCCGCTACCTTTTTATCTGAGTTGTCACTGAATTGTGCCGTGCAGAATAAATCATGTTGTCATGGTCATTATTCGGATGACTTTGGCGTACGACTTTACACCCCATTGAGATATTCAACAGTAGCTTAAGTTGTTTGTAAAAAATATACTTGCCGATACAGTGTGCTTGACAAAAGCAGTAGTAGCCCTCATAATCATGGCGCATGGAAGACTGATTAATATTAGTCTTTCAAGTTGAAACATATTTGAAGTGTGGTCCTACTGTGTATAAATTGCTGTTGCAAAAGGATGTAATGTTTTAACACTTTTCTTCTTTCCATGTGTTTATAGGCTAGTTACTTCTTTGCCAGGGCGTGGCCGCTTACCTAACCGTGATTTGTGATTTAACACTAAAAGGGAAGATACAAATGAGTGCTGTATGACGTCCAGGTTGCTATAAATCTTAAATCCATCCCGTTTCCTGTAGGTTGTCTGGAGGTGATTCAGAAATTGTTTCCTGTGGAATGCCTTTATGAAAGGTTTCTGTTGTCTGTGTTTTACAGTGTAAAGGAACACAACAATATTATAACAATGTTTCGAGGTGGTCGTTGTAACAGTGTGGCGAAAGACGCGACAGATTTGCAGATGCACATTGTCGACCCCATAAGGTGTTGTTCGCTTATCTTATATGACATTTAAAAATTTAGTAGAAACACCCGAGGAAATTTATTTTAAGGTTTATTTTATCTAAGTTCCGAAATACATTTTTGGGCGTGTCTTACCAAGCGTTCACATGAGAGGAACATGTATTGTATGAAAATTGCATATATTTGTAAGCAGGCGTATCGTAGAGACATGATAAATAATATTTGTATACATCTCAACGATATTGAAAACGGTTACTATTAAATATAACAGAATATATTAAGTGTGCAATTCGAAGACGTTATCCAATCTTTTGCTATTGATCTGCCATCTGCTTTTGGCTGCACTAATTAGAACATATTGTATGTAGACTGTGCAACAGGTAGGCGTTACACGTAAACGAAACGTACTTTTCAGTTAATCGACTAAGGGATTCATCCGTTCTTTTTATTTTTCTTTAAGTTAGTGGAAATATCTTTTGATGCAGATTATGATCATAAATATTAAAAATTGTAATAATTGATAGGATAATAAGACATATACCTAATAGTAATCATATACATAACTTAAATTTCAGAAAATGTATGCAATATATTGTTTTATCTTGCATTATTACTTTTGAAAACTGTATTATCGTTCGTTGTGACCGATTAATCTTTGGAGGAAAGAAATCAGACAGTTAATAGATCAGTAGTGAACCCTAATAATTTTCCTTCTCATCCACAACAGAATTTGTTTTAGCAGCTTTATAGGATCTCATTATAGAAGTTATCTCAGAGGTTTGCCGCCTCTTAAGCGCCAAACTTTAAACAACGAAAACTTGGTGTTTTTATTTTTATCAAGAAATTCATCAAGACACTCCTATTTCCTCTGCATATCGTGCCAACAGGCAGTTTCCATCTTAACGTGTCAGACGCTATTTCAAATAGAATAAATTACACAGGGTCAAACATGTAACGATTGATGAGTACAGTAAACGAATTTTCATTTTGTATACTCGCCACCCATCAATTCGCACCCAGCCTCTCACACAAAGCATAACTTTTATAGTTTTCGAACACATGTTCGACGAACCATATGAAATACATTCCTTTAGGGCGATACTTTTGTGTGAAATTCTACATACCCGATGTGAGACAATAAACAGAACAGAATGGCGTAGGTTTTTCTATAGACTTATATCTGGCAATGAAACATTGTTTAATACAGGGTGCTCGATAAATCACTGTCCAATTAACCACTGACTGGCAGTATTGTCAGTGCCGAGTCACCACACTGTCATTGTGAGTGTTGCCAGGTTGTACATTACAACATAACCGAAAATCCACGGTGACTTTCTGAACGTACTGTATAACACTTCAGACTCATGAATGATTTTGTTGATAAAAATAGATTTCCACATATAATTACTGAACCTACATACAAAACTGTTACATAAATTTGATACCTCAGATTAGTATTACTGACAGAAAAGCGTTCTGATGTGGGTATATAAACCTACGCATTTTTAATGTATTTGTGTATTTTGTTAAGAGATACTGTCAGACTTGTACGATTCTTTCTTTGTAGTGAGCAACCTTTCTAGTTGAACTTGTGTTGATGTTTTATTCAGAGGTTTCTTAATGGATTACTTAAAGACGAGATTCGAAGAAGGTGATAATTTGTATTAAGAAAACCTTTTTAAAGTTGCATTAATGTACCTGAATCAGTACACACATTGCAAATTAATTAGTTTATAAGTATTACATAAATCATGCAGTAACTCCGCTCACATAATTATAGGTCTAATTTTGCAGATCGGAGCGGATTAGCTTCTTTGCGGAACGTTTTCTGCCAGTCCAAACAACAACATAGCAGTATATATTGCGGGATTATATGTGTCTTTATATATTGTATGCAGATGATAGCGACGAACTTGAAGTGTGGGACCGTATAATAAATATTGAATCATAGGGCGAGTAGAGTTATGGAAGCTACTTGAATAAACGCTGTAAGCTTTGTCGAAAGTGCCAAATATTAACAAGAAAATTAGTTTTGTGTGTTGTTTAAAAGTTTTTTAATTTAAACGAACCTTACAAAAGAAAAAATCTCAGCCACTGTACTTCAGGATCTAAATTATTCACAACCGTTTGTACATGAATGTTGATACATCATTTACTCAAAGCTCATAAAATGAAGACATGGAACTCGTGTATGTTCCGTTGCATATTTCATTTCCCTAACCACTTAACGGAATTTTATTAAATTTCGTATCGGTTGACATTGAAAGTTGTCAGATTAGTTTTATTTTTGCTAGTTGTTTCTTAATAACTATTACTTTCTTTCTTTCTTTCTTTCTTTCTCTCATCCTCTTTTACCCGTAGGTGTCGAGGTTTTTTTTTTTTCAATTGATGTATATGGACAATGGTAGGACTCCTTGGATGAGTGATCAGCCCGACGCAAGGCCTCTACCTATACAAACACAGAAAGACGCGGACAAACTCCATTCCTTGAGTGGGACTCGAATCCACGGTCCCAGGTTCATGCCTCAGACCGCGTGGCCACTGCGGCTGGCCCTAGTACTTTGCTCAGATCCTTAATCGACAGACATGAGATTAATTGAAAGTGGTTTCGGATATAATTGAGTACTTGGAAAAATATGAATCAAATTCAGATTTTAACTTGCCCTTGGAACATTTTCATGCGCTCAGAAATGTAGAACGAAAAGAGATTAGACCCAGTGACTCTTATTCACTGAAGCATCCATGTTATATTGTTAATCTGTCAGCAAGAGAATTAACTCTTATTGGACCGAATTTTTATATGGCCCGTATGTAACAAAATACAACGAAAATAATTGCTGGTGCTGTGATATCTCTAATGTGAATATCTTTGCAACAGTGTGCTTACTTACGCAATAAATGACCATTAGTGGCAAATAGGTGAGTGAAGAAGGCACTTTGAAACTTAGGTCTAACCGAACAGAAGGAATTTTTTCACTCTTGCAACGTTGATCGCCTTGAGATGGCTGCATGTCTGACATCTGCCATTTTGTATTAGTAAATACGACCGTCCTTGATGGCAAAGAAGGACTACATCAGCTCTGGCAGGAAATACAATCCTTCTATTTTTGAACAATTAAAATACAACAAATAATATGGTAGTTGTTTTGTTTGTATCGATTTTTAGTATATTGGCACTAAACTTGTTAATCTGATATATTAATGGTCGAAAAATTCTGTTTCTGTCCATATATTTATAATACATCGAATGAAATCAAACTTACAGATTAAAACTATAGTATATGTTATATAATTTGATATAGCCACATACAAAATATAATTTTACCAAATAATAGACTGTAATATTGTAAAAACACAACCGGGATGCTGTATTGTAATATTAAAAATATAGGATCATCTAAGTCTTTATTTTTCTTGTTTCTATTTTATAACTGCATACGAAATGTTAATAGGCATGTGCTATTAAGACTCCGTCATCAGAGCCTTATTGAATGCACTAAATAGAATTGTTAGAAATATATTCCACGTGGATCGTCCGTTTACCGAATCCGGTTCTATCAAGTGCAGGAGGATTTCATTCATAAGATCAATTAAGGTGTCAAATTAATTCATACGCATTAAAATTGTCGTTGAACTCTTTAAAATTTACATCACCGAGACCTGTATTCTAAGGGAGGTTAGAACATAATTTACGATGCTCGACATCTTGTTCCTTTATGTGTATTATACAGTAGTCAGCAGAATAATTGTAACTTCAAATGCAGATACTGAACTCCGTACTAGATTAATAGGGACCATTACGAAAGAATCTTAGTTTCAAAGGCCATGCATACACATGAATGGGTTTTGAAAAATGTCGAACAGGTTGAGGGAGTATACCAGAGCCATGTTCTATCCCATTTCACACGATGCTGAACATGCTTTCTTCATTTGACTAATGATTAGCTGTAAGATAGCTAAACGACTTATGTACGTGTCTTTACTCTAACGTTATGAGATATAACCACCTTTTATCAGGAAACTTGATAGGCTTATTCGTGCTTCAAATTCTTTGTGTTCTGTAAATCATTTAGGTCACTAATTTTTCTTGAGCAATTTGAAGCATACAAGTACACTTTTAAAATATATGTATGAACCTAAAACCATATGTTTTTTATATCTTTCAAGTTAATTCTTGGTATAATGAGTTTACTGAAAACCTGATGTTACAGAATTCTTGGAAGCGCAAACTTGCTTGATCATTGTTGATATAACAGCTGTGAGTGACCGAAGGCGTGGGACATGCCGTGAATCAAAGGTGCAACCCTTCCACCTCGAGTTTCTTCCTAACATCTACCTAAGGAATTAGCCGGGATAACTCGGTTAGTAGACTTTGGGTAAGAAGACCGGAGTTCAATTCTCTCAAGGGAAAGAATTGTTACATTGACTGGAATATGAAGCTCACTAACCCCCAGAGTCAAAAAAAAACGTGGGGGGGGGGGGGGGACCTGGGGCGAAGCAATCATATGTGGGCCCCTCTTTAAAATTTGTACAAAATAATATCAAAGCCGGTAACCTGTGAACTTCGTATTACTGACGTCAAGTTGCGCGGGACCCGGGGCTACCGTCACTCTAGCCCCCGCCATAAGGACCACTCTGCTCACCTCCAGGTATTTTCAAGGTCTAGAATGTGTGGAGATTTACCTCCGCGTGACCTTTATATCTCAATGTATTTTATGTATAGTTTATTTAACGGCGCTATCAGTAGATAAGACTGTCTATTAATGACTGCTGAATATAAAAGGACTTGGAAGGAAGTGGTCGTGACATAATTTAAGGCACTGCCCCATTATGCGTCTGGAGGTACTTAGGAATACTACGAAAAACCACGGTCACCATCATCCGGGAGATGACTTATCGCCCGGATGATGGAGGCAGCAACTTCTATAAGACTACACAGCCCTACAAAGACAGCCATCTCTGTGTATGATTTTACTTGGCTAGGACATGTGAATGTCGTTGTGATAGTAGATTAAACTAGGCCACGAGTTCCAGTTCTGTGCCTTTAATTATGCTAACGAAATCAGTCCCATGTTACTGGAATGCAATTTAAGTGGCATTTAATCGACTTGGAAAGGTTACTGGAAACTTTGGAGCGCAATTGTGTTTGAGTTGTTAACGACTTTTATGTGTCTGAAAGAACGAATTTTTCTCAAATTTTATATTTCAGATTAGAAGTTTGCTGTGTTTAATAGCAACATACTTCTAATCCAATAACTAATATTTTAAATGAACTGAATCTTTATTTTCCATGATAGTATGTGAAATTCTTAATACAGGCCACTTATGAATTGTGTTAAAGAATTTTAAATTTTATGTTATTTATTGTAATCCGAGGAGATGTTAACTTACATGGGTGTCCTCCGAAATTAAATGTAAAGGCAATATTTTAAAACATGAGAGAGTGAACTTTGTAGTTTACGATTAAACTTTTAAGTTTTTATTTTTGCGTAACACTTTATTGTTGTTTACAATATTTTGGGCATTGTTGAAACAGCTGTGCTGATGATGCCGAACGAATGGAACCGGCGTTTCGATCGAGCTTGATTAAACTTTCATGTTATTGTACGTTGGTCTGAAACTTTATATTGAAGTGGCTTGTAATTAAATTCCTGGAAATGCATGATCCGTACGCAACTTGATCTCTGTTTCCACGAACTAATTTACGAAATTAATTCTGTCATACATTTTCTGAAAATGACTTTACTGACGCAGAGGGCAAAAGCAATATTTTATAAAAATATGCAGACTCGTATCACAGCTCAGACCGGTTTACGTTCCACAGCCTAAAGCTTCTGAAACTGTATGGAGTGGTCGAGGCATGGTGCTCTCTGCTTCGTTACGTGGTCCATTTTGATATTTAGTTACAGCAAAGGCAAGTAAAATGGAAACTGAATAAAGTGGAACTTTGTCTTTACAGGAATATTTTTGTGGTCCAAATAATATACAATGAAAGTAATATATTTTTTTTATAATATGCCTAAACAGAAACTTCGTACCTCAGAAATGGATATTAAAAACGTTCATAAATGCCTAACGAGCTGGGAAATTATCTTGGAACAAACATTTCTGAAATAAATTAGAATGTTGTAATGCATATCAGCAATAAGCTATGAACTAACTCTGTAGAGTGCAGTTACCCTTCATGAACATCGGAATAACTACACGTAGGCCAATGTTTACCGCAGAAACTCATCGCTGTCTCTTCGAATTTATGGTATGATATACATGAAATAGAATAAAATAGCATTGCACAATTACGCATCCATTGCTCACAGATGGTGGGACATATCAAGATACCGTCTTCAGGTAGTTGACGAATATACACATCGAACTCCAGATTCACAAATAAGTCTTAAATTCTTAAATGTATCAATTCACGATATCCAAAAGAATACGTACCATATGTGTACATTACAAACGCGAAGTAAAGTATTAAACCGTACGCATATATACGGTTATTTGTACAATTGTTTTGTTAAAGCCAGCAGTTTGCTACCAACATTTCTAAGACAACGTCAATTAAGCTAAGGCTTGGTTTGAATTACCTTCTACCAGGTGGCGCTTGTTTCTAATGAAGACATCTTTTATGGGCTGTAATAAACTCCCACCGCACTCACTTGATGCTGTACTTGAGTTGTTGACGAGACAGCGACACTTCACGGCTTTCTTGATGTTTTCCCTGACTGCTTGCTACAGTTCTCTTAAAATGTCTTCCCTAAGATCATTTAAAGTACGAAGAAGCACACGAGGATGAATGTGTGACTGTATAAAGAGAGGGACTAGCTTGCATTAAGGATGTTGTATTCTGCCTCCTGAGACAATACTTTGGGACTTGACAAGTTCTTGACAAATTATAATTGAGTTTTAAATGTACACTAAGAAGTTGGTCGACCATGATTAAGGAGGATATCACCACGAGAACGTAAGCGGCAAGGCGGTCGTCCGCATTTTACGTCTTTCTTCAAGAAGACAAGTTGATCTGCGTGTATGTAGAATGTGAGGTACAATCTTAAAATGTAATAATAGCCTGGTTAGTTAACGTGATACTAGGTAGTGGATGACAATTATCTCTCACATAACGAAGAGAGATGTATCGATTCAGTTGTAAAATATTTATGAGACTGAATATAGTTAAATTCCTTTTATATCGTTCTTTACTGTTGTCGATGTTTTTAATTCTGATAATTTTATACATGGAACAATAATTAAAGTAAGGCTGTCCCCTCTACACGCTTTGATGGCGTTTGGGGGGGGGGGGAGTTGAGGTATAGCTCCTGCTCGTTCTTGATTTCGGCACTAGATGGGGTGGCCGCGCTCCGGTAAGGGACTTCCAGTACCCATTGGACAGAGGGCTGATAGGGCCTCAGAGCCTGTTTGTGAAA
>NW_019059628.1:1942178-1955670 GCF_000696155.1 Zootermopsis nevadensis
TGGACTAAGTGCCATGTCCGTACAAGGAGCTTGAGGGCTTGCACCTGATAGTATCGATATAAATACATGTTGCCAACAGAACAGAAGTTGGTTTTGTTCACTTCTTTTTTGTTAAAATTACCGCGTGCTACGAGTGTGGTCGGGTCGTGATGAAGGCTGCTCCCAGTTCTGATTTATGAAGGTATAGGTTCGATTCTCTGTGACGTTATAACGAGTCAGATGCTGACATTTCTAAACAGTGATCTGGTGTGGCAGCTATAACTGAATGACCATCCAATCCATGCATATTAACCTATTCCAAGTAGTACCATGTTCAGATATCAGAGAGTGTTTTGGAGGTTAATAAACTACGCCTATCGTTAATTTGGGGCAGAGGATTTTTCCTATAGCCTCTGCGTCCAGACCGGCTCTGGGGCCCACCCAGCCTCCTCTACAATGGGTACCGGGGTCCTTTCCCGGGGGTATAGCCGGCCGGGGCGTGATGCTGACCACTCACCCCCATCTAGTGCCGAGGTCAAGGAAGAGAGGAGCTATACCTCCGCTCCCCTCCCAAGTGCCTGCTTAGGCATGTACCGAGACGTTTAAAATCGTATAGTTTAATTTTTAAAGAAGTGTGACACATAATATACTGACTGATATATCCCGTCTGTTTAATTTTATTATTAATTGATGTTAAATTTGCAGTGAAAAATATCGTAGTCGTTCGTATCCTTAATACTTCCCGTTTAACCTCATCTTGGTCCAAGAGCAACGATCTTGGAATTATGGTCTCGTGGTAAAATTTTAAAATTTCCACTGCGTTATCGGCTATCGTGACTTGAGTTTTCTTAGAACATCCAACCAAATACGACGATAGTTTGTTGAAATAAATCACTGCTGTTTGCTTCGTGGAACGTGATACTCTTCACAACTCATTTGACACTCTCAGACAGTCAGCAAAGTTCTTTGCCAACACAGTCACCGTGGCACCTCAGTACTTTGTTCTGGATCAAGATATGGATGTTTAAGATTAAGTATTAGGTAATTAGTTACTGGTTACATATTCCTAAGCAGATTGTGGTTTATAAATTCATTTCTCAGAAATGAATCGTGATTTGATAGGAATCTCAGTTACTCTGTTTATGGGATCTCTAGCTAATAGCCTAGAGCCAAGAAATTAGTCAAAACGCTGTTAGTAGTCTCTTGTTAGTTTATGTCTGAATGAAGATCATTGATACACCTCATTAGGTATATCGAGTATCGGGAGTTTATTCAGTGACCATCACGGTCCGAAACATGTTGCCGGTCGCCTTGTTTTTCAAACAGCGCATTGTGTATAGTGTTGCGAAATCAGGCGCGATCTGTTTTATGACTGGATAAACTACTGTAACGGGTCTGGATAAACATTGACATAGGGTTGTTTTATACCTAAAATGTATAGCTACATAGACACATGATATTTAAAAGTGGGTTTTGTTTACGTATGACGTCAGTCTGTCATCTGTATAGGCGTCTATGGGATTAGTAAGTGTGGTATTAACAGGCATTGGGGGTGTGAAGTGATTAAAAATTGCTTTGCGCACATACGCCCTAGGTGGCGAACGTGATTTGTGTGTGTTATAAGTCACGTCACAGCACTTGTTTTTACAGATGCAATGGACAGGTTCATTTTAAATCACCCTGTATAACCATCGTGTTTAAACCGAGCGGGCATTAAGTGGACCGCATTGCAGGACGTCATGATTTTGGATAACTCTTTAGATGACAAACATTTATTGTTTATTGGTATTATACAATCTTTAAATAATCCATATTTATGAAAATATTTTATAAAATATAGAGCAGCACGTGTTTTGTGGATAGGCACTACTTACAAATATTATTCAAGTAACTACCTAACAAGATAACCCCAGAAGTGTATTTAAGTTCTTAGTAATGTGAGGTTTAGGTTGTACAAAATTATATCGCTTATTATTTTATACCGTATTATATTATATTATAGTAGCAGATTATAGTCTGTGTAGTTGTAGAACATCTGCCCTCTTACTCCAATTCCGCTGTCCATATACTTATGGACTTTATTAAATTTGTTTAACAAACATGATCTTTGCGTCATGTTCAGAAGGGACAAAATATGTTAGTGTAATTAAGCAGGTGTACGATCACCAATGACAATTTGTGTTTCACTTCGAGAACGTGGCTTATACTTTTAAGGACGGAAGAATAAGGAAACGGAGAAAGAAATAACTAATGGTGAGAGGTAGATGAAGGAAACATAAGGAACATAATAAATATAGAAGGAGAGGAAAATAAAGAAGGAGGAAAGAATGAAAGAAAGGAAGGATACAGCTTCGTTCTTTTCATTCTTGTGTCCTGTGTAAGGTTCATTTCGTTTTATATGTACGCGGTGTGAAGCCGTAAAGTTTGGGAACAGAGACAGACTTATGGATACTTCAAATTTACGCTCGAAATATTTTGTAAAAATATTCATGCACATAAGCAATAATGTGAATGCCTTTTTATTTTGATTTATAGGCCTATAGGCTATAGACCAGTCGATATTGAGTGTATAGCCGAAGTTGGCAACTTCTCTGAAACATAACTTAGGCCAAATATGCGTTGAAATACTCGTGTTAAAATATACTGTTTTATCACAAGGTCTGAACACAAGAAATACGACTTGAAGTATCTTTATCCGCTCTCTAGGATTTGAGAGTTTTTTTGCGTACTTTGTATAGGGTGACTCAAAAGTTCCTGTGTACCGATAAGAACGCAGATATATTTCTCATGGTGAACTTAGGGTTACAAGTCATCAGTGTCGTACAGTCACATTACATACGCAAGTCTCGTGTACCGCCTAGGACGTGTATGTGCATAGGGACGTTTGAATCACTCTTCATATTTATGTCTACCAAGAAGTTTCTTTTGATAGCAGTTTGATTACTGAAATTTGTTGATAGATCATGCCTTATTTATTTGGTTTTATTATGCTGATTGTATGTTTGATCTATACTCTCAGTGTTACTGACTAATAAATTACAATTTACATATAACCAAGCAGAAATCTGTATTTAGAATAATCCTTTCTCCTTAATTATTTACTAATTGTGTTCTTGTTCAGCTGTAAATATGGTGTTTATTTGAACGTTCATGGTTTACCAGTCGGCCATATTAGTTTAATTTACATTGATGTTGTTTGGGTACATAGTTGCTTTGTTTAACTTCAAAATGAAGTACAAATCGCCGTTTGTTACAGATCCGTAACATTCTGTATGGTGATTTATCAAAGAACAAATATGTGTACAAATTTGTTATGGGGAAAATCCACAGGCCTATCTATAGCTTTTCCTTTGAAAGCTGTAACGGTTGACTCGGAGAGGCTGGGCATTCAAAAGTATGCAAGCACAGGATGGCTAGGAAATCGGTTAATATATAATTAAATCTATCACAGGAATGAAGTTGTTTTATGAAGAATGTTTAATAAATTAATAGTTTAATAGTATAAAAACACGTTACGCTTCACAGACCGAATCCTAACTTACGCAGTGGCTTACATCCGAGCTGTCCATAGTCATAATTTGTACTACTTAGATTTTGAAGACGATATATTGAGTCTCTAAGGTTTTATCTAATAACTTTCTGATAGTGCAAATACTTGTAAGAAGGCAACAAGTACAGTTCTTAAAAAAAATTTTGCGGATCAGTTCAT
Organism: Zootermopsis nevadensis; assembly: GCF_000696155.1. The sequence goes on from NW_019059628.1 coordinate 1,945,867, forward strand.
AATCATTATTCTACCTTAAGTTCTGACGGTGACGACTCTGGTAGCTAGAAATTTAAAGAGGTTATGTCGGGGTTTGACGGGGTTAGCGTTTCTCGGGAGTCTGGAGTCAGACTGCGTTTTGGATAAATCTGGCTGCAGTCCACTCACGGCTGGATAAGTAATTTCTTTTCTTCTGTTCGTCACCACCACGTGCAGATGGGGTCTCGTTTTCTCGAAAATAGGTTCCTGAGACTGCGACCCCGAGAGTAGAATGGCCGAAGCGGAATCTCACTACTCACTTCTGTAATGCGGAGGGTAAGTATGCTCGAGGAATAATAACATAAGTTAAACAAGTCCCTGAGATTCAGCACCACGCCATAAAGACGTACAGTGAAATAATTAAAGCGCCATGACTCTGTGGCCTGTGTTGCGTTTTTTGGACAGCGAACTTATCTGTTTTCCTCCTTTTCGGATTCCTACGCTGCTATGCTTTCTCAAAAACTGCTTCTTATTAAAGTGTCAAAAACATGTCGTGGTCTATAGGTACTGTATATTAAGGCAAAGAGTCTTTTTAGCATATAATTTACATACGAATTACGTTGTTTATTTAGTATTCTTATTCGCTATGGAACGCATCTTGTGTGTGCTTGGCTTTGTGTCCGTGGAGGGCCTATAGATTTTACATAGACCGTGGAGAAAAAAAACACTCCGTTCTTTACAGTACACTATGCATTATGCATGGATTTGTGTATCCCGTCTTGTACAGGACTCAATTATATTTTAGCTTTAACCTGCACCTTATTATAATATTATTTGGAGAAAAAAAACGCTCTGTGACATCCACGTTGAGCTGCAATAACATCTTGCCCCAAAGCGCCAATCATTGCACACATCGTTAAATACAGTTTTGCTTTGTTATGTCAGGCGAAGGAGGTGGGTGGGATTAGTTGAAGAAGCGATTAAAACGTCGTTTCAAGTTGCTTGTATACGTGTGTGTGTATGTGTAGAAATTGTATGCACTTTGGGATAGATTACACTAGAAGCCCGCAAATGAAGTACTGGAGAGACAAAGGACATTAAAAGGAGCGTGTGTCAATATTATAACGCCTTGAATAGAAATTTTGAATTCCAAATTGAGAAATCAGGCTATTTACGCATGACAACTGCGTTGTGTTTGCTATATATATGACTACATCGCTGAAAAGAAGAGACGTGTTAGAGAAATACGTGATCTACGTTCGCATGGCATTATGTCAATTACTCTACCGTCTAAATGAAGTCTTTTAGAGTCGTGTTATGGAACAAAAACAATTACAACACAAAGCGATATTTTTACTGTGATGTGAACGAAGTTTCGTGTGCATTTACTAGTAGAACAAAAATAAAGGAAATCGTTTAGAATAATCAACATTTCGGCTTGGTCATTTGTTACTTATATTTCTTTAGCGTTTTACTTTTATATTAGTGTTTCCCTAGGTGGATTATTTGCTTTTATTTATATTTCTTCATTTGTTTTTCTTTGTGTATAATATTGTTTGATTTATTTTTGGTTTGCCTGTATTTGGCTATTATATTTAATACTGTACATGTATATGTTTAGTTAATCTGTTTTTGTAATATTTTTTATTTTTGTTTCAATATTATTGTATGTATTATCAGTGTTTGCCTGTTGTAGACTTCTTGCTGTTGGCAAACACTTAAATAAATGAATTCAATTATTATTATTATTATTATTATAAAAGAATCAAGGAGAATTACATGGGTTTGAAAAGTAGAGTTCTGTTATGGGTAAAAATGACATTCAGTCTCTCAACGAGTGCTTCTAATTGATGGTTAAGCACAACAGGTGATTTCTCGCCCCTCACCAAGCGTTAGTAAACGAAGCTTAAGTGCAGTTAGTGACATCCGATCTGTCAGCGTACTGGTAAGAGATGTTTAAGCACATACAGTCACTTAACAAGCATTAATTAGCGATTGCTAAGAACAGAAATTGTCAGTGTGCTACTAAGTCATAGCTAAGTACTGTGACAACAGAGAGTTTTATTAAGTGATAGTTAAGTACAGAAAGTTGCTTCCAGTCTATTAACTTGCTGCTAAGTGATGATTAAGTATTTAGTTAGCGATATGTATTTAGAACACCTGTTACGTTTACAGGTCGATTTATTTAAGTAGACTCAGTTTTACATCTCTCCTTTTAATGAGTAGACTGAAAGCTACGTAATAAATATTAGCTATAAAAGTATGAAGTTTGTCACAAGAATCTAAGCTTTTCCGTCCTCAAAATTAGAAGTGACTGATTAGCATATTTTAATAATACAGAAGTGACTCTGAACAGCTGACTTGTGCTGTTTTATGAACTGCTGCTAGACTGGAGTTTGTGATATTCATAATTAGTAATACTCTGATCCAGAATCCAAGCGCTGAACACGAGATTAAAATTCGCATTGCTTCATAAAGTATATGTGTCCTACGAACTGAAACGTTAATCATTATACAGACCTAGTCGACACTATTATAATTACGCACTCCACAATGTTTGAAATCGCTTGTCTTGTTTGCAACGGCATGAATCTTCCGCGAGAGAGAAACCTTTCCTCCCCAGGATATGATGTTAGCTGGAAAGAAATCATTGCATTGATAGTTGTAAGCATGGAATAGGCCAATTTGGAATTCGTGTTCGCTTATTACAGTTATAAAACGTTAGATGGATTGTATCACGGATGGAGACCTGCATGTCCACTTTCAGGTGGCCTCGGATGTTAGTGTATGTGACGTGCTCTCCTCCCCTTGGCCAATGACCGCACAGTGTTTGGGGTCACGTGATAAAGATGGCCATCACGCCCGGTTATACTCGAGGCGGAGCTAGGACACGCGAGTTCATGAACATCACCTGTCCACCTGCTTATACGGCCTGACGGCCCATGTGTTTGTTAAGTTCAGCGAATCAGGATTTCGAAATTTAGGACGCATTGTATGCGTGTGTTGAGGCTTTGGACTTTCTATACAGTGGCCATTGATCGGAGATTGAACCCACAACTTTCCACAGATCAGGTACGTTGCGTGGCCATTTGAAGTAGCCCTAGTTGGTATTCATACCCAGAGATCGGAGAGTTGTTTTTGCGGGTGACTACTAGATAGCGTTGGTGTATGTGTTTAAAATACGCAAAACACAGAACACGTTTCTACTTCAGCATATGGCATTAGTGTGAGAAGACATTTATTATTTTTCTTTCATACTTTAACTTTCATGTTTGTTCGTCTTCAAGATTTCTTCAAAACCGTTCGTTCTTACTTTTTCTTTCATACTTTAACTTTTGTGTTTGTCCTTTAAGATTTCTTCAAAACCGTTCGTTCTTAAGGAAAGGTGTTAAGACTTGTTAATTCATGCGAGGTTTTCTTGGTAATTTTTACTCATACTGATTGATCATTGTCTTATTCTCACCATGCTCTCTTCCATATAAAGTACAGAGATGGTTTACACAATTTATATACATCCGTTGCTCGACGTTAGTAATATATGCCCGTCTGCATATTTGGTATTCTAACTTCTGTCGGTGAAATTTTGACATAGTGAGGGACTGCACTAAAAACTGTACAGAAACTATTGATATATGACAAAGTAAATTGTAGTTTACCTATCGCCTATACCCAAAATCTTACTTCATTTTTTTCTGATACGGTGAATATTTAAGAAAATATAACAAAAATGTCATCTGACTTTATGCAGTGTGATAGTCGTAATGCTTCTATGTTGGTAATAGCATTAATTTTTACTGCTAAAAACAATACAATAATAATTGTCTGGACTGATCATTGGCAGTCTTAAAGTCACTAAAACCACTTCATCATTATTAGAGTAACCATATCCTTCGACAAAAGCTTGTGATATTTAATTAAAACCCTGCGATCAGTTGAAAATATAAAACATAACAGATGCTCAGTTACTGTGTGTATAACATGGCTTGCATTTATTTTTCCTTCTTGTATCTTTTTACACCTCCATAAATTGTATGGAGTTTGTCTTAGAAGGGATGAAAAATAATTATTATGTGATTTGGCATTCACATAGAAATAAATTGGAGATTTATTACCTTTGTTTTTTCAAGCGCTCTGTGGGACATATTAATTGCAGGTTATAAACAGCAGTGTATGTGGCTAACAGTAATAAAAGTTATGTGTCTGGACCAGGTATGTGATCCGGAGTGAACTGTCTGCAGATAGGGTGGTCGCGTTCTTCTTAATGCCAACGGCTTTGGTTCATTTATCGTAGAACTCACATTACTCAGCATGATAATAAACCGAATATCTATTGCCCTATTGTTTTACAAAACTACTTATCATTATTAAAGGAATGAAGGGAATTTATATATTTAGCGTTTTATAACCGTTCTGCAACTGAATTCGAAACCGTCTTTGAAAAGAAATGTTTTATTTATATAGAGGTAGGTGTTCTGGATTGTGGACTTGTAGATACATAACAGCGTTTCTGAAGATGGATGCAGTGTGTTCCTCCTAAACGTTGGTAAATACCTACAAGTTCACACGGCGTAAATACGTAGAACACAAACATCGACATTTTCACGTCCATGAGAATATCGAATTATTTAAAAGTATTTCAGTTTTTATAGAAAACGATAGGAAAGATGAAAATTTTAACTGTTCAGAAATTGGCTTACAGACTTCTGTTTTAGATTATGTAAGAATAGAACAGTTAATGTGGCAAAGATGGTCCAAATAAGTGCTGAAGTGGAAGGAGAACGAGATAAGACCGAGAAGCAGATAAATCAGAGGATACCTTCAGGAAGTAAGCGATGTACATATATACAAAACCATTCTATTTGAAATGGTAGGAAATTAAAGTAGTAATGGGTTTTGATTTTCTATAATTACATAGTCGTTGCAGATTTTGTAAAAATTGGTAAATTCTTTGAAAATTTAAAACGAGGGATACACCGATCTGCATACAGCCTACTGATCTCACAAGGCTTGTTTTTTTTTTGCCTTGAAAAAGGAATACAGATTCAAACATTTCCTCAGACCGCCTCTTACCAATCACCTAACCCTCTTTCGTGCAGACACTCTTGTTACACATAGAAAAAGAGAAAATTAGCTATTGAGTTGTTGAATTCTCTTAAAGAAATATGTTTGCATTGCGTGTACTTACAAGTGTTATGGGTTACGAACAGATGCTACGGACAGATACTAAGATCAGAGCAAAACTACTTGTAAAATTATGTTTACTTTGTTTTTGATTCACCGGATTGTTTTATACGCCGTTCGATTCTTGTGTTAGATTGAATCGGATATCACATTGCAAGTCGATGAAAGTTTATTCTAAGCCAGACGAAGTGGTTGTTTGTACTGACAGTTACAGAGCAATAGGATGTAAACTTAACATGTTAGAAGCTGACTGTACGTTTGCTCTAATTCAACAACTTTGATCATAAACACGAACTTGGTAATTAATGTACGAGAACTATAGCTCCGCTTGAGTAATGGGTTTCTGCAGCAAAAATCTGAAAGTTTAATAGACACTGAACAAGTCTGTATAACGGTAATGATTTAATAGTACTGAAGATGTATCCGGTTTGAACCTTAAGTTTTCTTGTTTGTTTTTTTCTTAAACTCGCCAAACAATATCTGGATAATAGCACGATATAGGTCTCCTCCTCGATCCCTATACTCACCATTCATCATGTTATTCGCATGCAAAGCGACATTATATAACCCCTGCATTTATGTCTCCCACGTGGTCTCTTACGTTAAGCTTTTCGGACCAAGATATCTATGCAATTCTTACTTCCCACACGTATGCTACATGTGCCGCCCATTTTCGGTTGTGGAGTTTCATAACATGCTGATTTTTATTTTAGGGTGTTTCAGCCACCCCCTCCCTCTACATCTAGCCCCAAACTCGAAGGTTAACACTTGTAGGATTTGAGGTTTTCACAGCGGTGAGCCTGAAGATTGCTGTATTCTGGGTTGTTGCGCCGTGTAGTCTGGTGGAAATCTACCAGACTACACGGCGCAACAACCCAGAAGACAGCAATCTTCAGGTTAGCACTTGTCGAATTGTTTTAATTGCGCTCGTGAGTGAGATGTGTGGTTCTCACGGCTGTGATGATATTGATGTTTATCTTCTGGGTTGTAATGTTTTGTGGCTCTCAGGCAGATACCAACGTTCCTGGGGGACATTCTACCTCCTTCTTCAGGACTGTTCCTCCGAAATTATATCTGCCTACGAGTGCACTCGGTCCAGAAGACGAACATCGATATATTTTTTGTGAGGTTTCTTGGTACGCGGTATACGACATAGTGCCTGTCCATACTACAGATGGACGTGTTTAACTGTTATGTTTTATGCTTTCAGTGAGAAATGGTTACTCATGCGTACCCGTGGCGCTGTCTGAGGGGCTGGACATCAGGCTGAACACTGGTGTTCGTCAGATACGATACGGACCACATGGGGTGGAGATTACAACTGCCAACTCTCGAAATCACAGTAATCCTGTCACTTTCAAAGGTAGGACACAGCTGAAGCTATCTTTTATCACGTGGTTATTAGATCAAGTCTTTTTGAAACCATGAAACTGTTATATCACACATTTTGAAACTAGACTTATATTAGATCTGCACTCAATGCAACTCCAGTGAATGAAACAAGCAGTGTAAACAACAACGGCAAAATTTAATTTCTTTAAGTGACTCGTGAAACAATACATTGAATTATTCTTCACGGAATTCATATTGCAACAAGTTATGAAATATAACATAGCGTAACAGAAATGGTGCTTTTGACAGAAATTGGCCTTTGACCTATCTAAATGGCAGGGGAATTTCCTACATTGGAGTACAGCAACACATGTGGGTCTTTATGTAAATTGCGCGTCATTGTTGTCTGATTTTAACCAAAATTGAAAAGTATCGATAAACTTTCGTGAAACTCTCCAGTATCCAATTCCATTAAAACCCATTCTGCCCTTCTCGATTTGTTCACAGACTATTATCTGTCGATGAATTCACTTAGTAATTTATGAAAATATCGCATTTTGTTAGCCCTTCAAAGCTTTAATTCATATTCATGTGTCTCTAAAATAAACAGCGTTTATTTGTTCAAACAACATTTACAAATTGATACTTATGATAGAGACGTGTTGTGTTGAGTTATAACAGCCTGAAAACTGTATTTTTAACTATTATTTAGATTAACTTTGGGTTTAAGATATTTAAGTCCAGGGTACTCATAACGTTAAAGTAGTTCGTCGATGTTTTTTACATTTACAAACCAAATCGTCGATCAGATTCAAAATATTTTGCCATGCGCGTGTGTGCCAAGTGCAGGTGACCTCAGGAAGCTCAATAGAATTTTTTAAGCATTTTTCTGAATTTGAACTAAAGGCTAGGGAACTAATAAGTTTACTGCAATAGGATTTTCTCTCATTGATTCCGAGATAATCGTCTGCTCTGTTAAAAAGTGGGTGACATATCGACAAGTTCTTTAATTTTTGTAATTATTCTTTCTGTGTATTTTAGGAGGGAATAAGTTGTCTCATGAAATTTACGAGTTACCCATGAATGGGTCGTATTCTCTAAAAAAAATTGGAACAAAAAGTTTTGGAAAGAAATTAACAAAACACATTCATTTAAGTGCTTAAATCCATACACAGAGCTAGAAGAGATTTTAAATTAATATTTCCAAAACGTAGTAACCTGTTTTTACTATATTTCGCTAAAACTATGTATGGAGTAAAAACAACCTTTGGGACACATTAATTTGTATGTCATGCAGTATTTATTCCATTAGGCTTTCATGTATTGATAAAACACAGCTGAAATGCTACCGTTTCAAGTTAAAGTAAACACAGGTCTGTGAGCTGTTTGCTTTCTACGTCTCAAGCACGGTTTTCACGATGTTAGTAAACATAGAAACGTTGTAAGACTTGAGGTTCTCACAGCGGTGAGTATGAAGTTTTCCGTCTTCTGGGTTCGTTCTTCGTCTAAACGCGGACAGCGGATGCCGACTACTGCCACATACTACATCGGGGTCTTCTCGTCGTGATTTTCCCCTATCATTTACATACATCACGTCTCCGCTTCCATCACATCTTTACCTATCATTTTACTGTGTCTCATTTGGCGCTATATAATCTCAGCAAGTATAAAGCGTCGAGAAGTAGTGCGAACAACAAACAGGTATCCGAGGAACACGAGACGACTGGAGAATTGGAGCATGTCATTATAATTCTGCTTGGAGAGTTGTGACGTGTGGCGTCTGGCAGCGAAGGTAATGCACGGCGTTAATGGACACTAATTGAGTTCGTCCTCTGCGCCTTTGAAGTGGGGGAAGGGAATCAAGCACTCTGAAGGATCGGTCAGCCGAAACGCTTATTACGCGGGTCACCAGTAAATTACAGTTGTCTGCGTTGAAATAATAGAAATGAACTCTAAAATAACGATGTGGGTGCAGACGTAATGATGTATACCGACGTTTTGGAGGAACATGAATTGCCTCAGACTTTTACTGACGTGAGAACCTCAAATATTATAGATCTCTAAACAATTCTGATTTACTAACGTAAAGAGACCGTTTAAATTAAACGGGAAATAAGTTATTTCGTATCATCATCACTCGTCATTTTTATTCCTTCCCTTTATCTCAGCTGTCCGAACTATCGTAGTTCCCCCGTTTCTTTAACTTCTTTATGCCTTTTCGTAGCTTCACTGCCCTTTCTCACTTATTCCTTTTCTGTTTATTTCATTTATCCATCCCGTCATCCTCGCTCTGTCCCTTTCTTATCTTCCCCCCACCCACTTTTGAAAACGTGTCGCAGAAGAACAATAAAAATAACTTATGCTATGTGTTACGTTATTTGAACGTCTTGTATGGGGTCCGCGCGTCCATTTAAATACAGAGCAAGAAGGCATTAAGGAACGAAACTGTGCTGTGTATAATACAAATTTCATTTTAAAAGCAGGTCTCGGTTTATAAATATTTACAAGTTAAATCTCAATGTTATTGTCATATGTAGCTTGGGTTAAAATTCCTGAAGAGTTTACTCAATTAGCAGTGATAGATATTTCTTGATTAGTCGCACAAAACTGAAGGTTTACGACTCAGTTTACGAACTAATTTTTGCGAGTTTACTTTACACATTCGATTTGATGTGTAGTAAATGTTAATACGAATCTGTTGTAGATATAAATAATGAGGGATAGTGGAATTAAGACTTGCACTGCATATTGTTGTACCGCGTACGCTACATTCCGAATTGTAATCCCAATTCCAGGTCCTTCTATTGGACTCACCAGAATAGGATTTTTACCTGGAGACGGCAGCACAACCGGATCTCGAAACTTAGTGTCTTATTGTAGAATATGAAATGATAGATTGAGTCTACAGGGTGGGTGGGAAGTAAGTAGGCATTAAATAATCGCTTAATACCATTTCTCAATGCCTACTTACTTCCCACCCACCCTGTAGAATAATATAAGTATTGCACGTATATTTATTAGACTAATTACTCTGTTTACAAAAAAAAAGCATGTCGGTGAATCATATCCTATTCTATATTAATCCAATCTGTATTCTCAGGTCCTGTTTCCCTAAAGGTGGCGACTGACTTGTAACATTTGCCTGTAATGTAACGAGTTACAAATCGAGCATTACACAAGTGAAGACAGCGAACGGAGCCGCTCGATGCGAGCTGCTCACGCTCGCGGGCGCTCCATCGTGTTGTCGGTTTTTTCGCGAATCCCTTTGAGTGTTACATTACAAGTCAGTCAGTCAGTCGAGCGGCGTCATAACGAGCATTCACGAGTTCTTTA
>NW_019059628.1:1959387-1980530 GCF_000696155.1 Zootermopsis nevadensis
TAAAGAACTCGTGAATGCTCGTTATGACGCCGCTCGACTGACTGACTGACTTGTAATGTAACACTCAAAGGGATTCGCGAAAAAACCGACAACACGATGGAGCGCCCGCGAGCGTGAGCAGCTCGCATCGAGCGGCTCCGTTCGCTGTCTTCACTTGTGTAATGCTCGATTTGTAACTCGTTACATTACAGGCAAATGTTACAAGTCAGTCGCCACCTTTAGGGAAACAGGACCTGAGAATACAGATTGGATTAATATAGAATAGGATATGATTCACCGACATGCTTTTTTTTTGTAAACAGAGTAATTAGTCTAATAAATATACGTGCAATACTTATATTATTCTACAGGGTGGGTGGGAAGTAAGTAGGCATTGAGAAATGGTATTAAGCGATTATTTAATGCCTACTTACTTCCCACCCACCCTGTAGAATAATATAAGTATTGCACGTATATTTATTAGACTAATTACTCTGTTTACAAAAAAAAAGCATGTCGGTGAATCATATCCTATTCTATATTAATCCAATCTGTATTCTCAGGTCCTGTTTCCCTAAAGGTGGCGACTGACTTGTAACATTTGCCTGTAATGTAACGTGTTACAAATCGAGCATTACACAAGTGAAGACAGCGAACGGAGCCGCTCGATGCGAGCTGCTCACGCTCGCGGGCGCTCCATCGTGTTGTCGGTTTTTTCGCGAATCCCTTTGAGTGTTACATTACAAGTCAGTCAGTCAGTCGAGCGGCGTCATAACGAGCATTCACGAGTTCTTTATATGAGAGTAGCGTATTAAATGGAACAAAGATAACACAACCTCCACGTCCGACATATTGAATGAAATGAATGGAGCACACATGAACACAGTCGAGCCGAGCGTTCAAAACGATCATTCGATACGCCTCACCAGTTGTGGTGTAATGTAACATGCTCGCCGCGATTGTTACATTACGAGTAAATGTTACAAGTCAGTCGCCACCTTAAGACGAATTTTAATAGTAACGTGCATCAGTGTCTGTCTCTTAAGTGGTATCTTTCTTTGAGACTGTCCTCTAAAAATGTTGTATAAATTTTCTCCTTCCAAGTTAATCATTATTTATTTCATTATCTTAAGTATGTAAGCTACGAACTTTACTGCATACTGTTTCTGTCTGTTTCTTAGATATTCAACTCGGCACTTCGCACTTGAACACCCTCAATTAATGTCACGCTTTTAAAACGAGTAATAATTAAGTTTCGCTTTTGTATAGCTTACAGGTAAAGGCACGTTTCTGTATAGGAAGCATTTTCTTATATTCATTGCAGTGCCTACAACGTTGCTGACTGGTTTTAATATTTTCCATCTGTTTGAGCAGTGTTTTGTGTGAATATTGACAAGAAATAACGGGCCGAATCAGAATTGATTTATATATTGGACATGGTCTTTAGTTTATCCCGCTCCATTCATCTGTCACAGCCGTTTCTTCAAATTACAGCAATTGGCTTCGTTAAATTTTCCTTTGATTTTGATATTTTTTGCGCCTAATAAATCAGTGTAACCACGCAGTTTTAATCTGCTATTAGGATAAGGGTATAAACGCTGGAAGTTTTGCATTGACTTGCTATGCCGAATAAAGTTGAGTGAGGTATGAAGTCTACCGCCTGTAATGTAGGTAATGTAGTCTCCTTCGTTCCCACAAACTTGCTGTCCATGCATTCCAACCTGTTTACAGGCAGATCTTATTTTATGTGTTTAAGAGTCCATAAAAGATCAACTCGCCCGGATATATGAAGAGGATAAACAGTCGGTAGAGGAAAAATGTAAAATACGTGGTGTAGATTCTGACAGATGGGTTCTTTTATATAGGAGCCCACCGTGGAGTAGCCCCCGAATTATTTATTCTGTCTGAAGAAGAGTATGTTCACCAGTGGCGGATTCCCCGGTCTGGCTCTTGGAAAGCTACTAGATTACTGAAACTGGAGGAATATAAAGGAATATTGTACTGTTATATGCAACAGTGGCTTAAGAAAATTATTAATAATAAAATACCTTAACACTGTGATTGTTGGGTGATTTAATAATAATGCGTTTCAACATTACCTGGGTTCAAGACAGGGATTCGACACTGATGCTTGCAGGAGACAAAGTAAACTTGTTAACTTGGAGAATTGAATGTGAAGTGGATCTTGGCCTGTGCGTCAAATTCTGAGACATACGTGATTAACGAATAATGAGCTGTAGTTGTGGCTGACTGTTTCAATTAGTATCGTCCTCTTTTGTTTTCATAGTGGTCGCAAGGATGTAAACGCGCGTACACAGTCAGTGTTTAAAATGCATTGACTTCGGTTATATTTATTACAATTGTCTGAACACAGGACTTGACACATGTTTTTTTCAGGAGATGCTGTCCTGTGCACATTGCCACTAGGTGTACTGAAGCATGACACATGTTTTTTTCAGGAGATGCTGTCCTGTGCACATTGCCACTAGGTGTACTGAAGCATGACACATGTTTTTTTCAGGAGATGCTGTCCTGTGCACATTGCCACTAGGTGTACTGAAGCATGATACATGTTTTTTTCAGGAGATGCTGTCCTGTGCACATTGCCACTAGGTGTACTGAAGCAGTGCACTGCGGCCAACTCTCAGGGGGTGCCCAACACCGTGCAGTTCATCCCGCCATTGCCCGACTGGAAGGTGGCAGCCATACAACGCTTGGGTTTTGGGAACCTGAACAAAGTAGTGTTGTGCTTCGAACGAATCTTCTGGGACCCCAATGCAAACCTGTTTGGGCATGTGGGTAGCACCACGGCAAGTAGAGGTGCGTTTATAAACAGAACTGCTTTCTGCCTCAGCACCACGCCTGAAAGGCATGTAGAGGGTTTGGAGTTAGTGCTCCACTTCCACTTATATTAAACTTCGGCACTCTGTAAATGCTCCTGCGATTTTACTCTGAGGAAGGGGTTTATTTTCCCAGCGGGGATTCTCCGTTGCCGGTTTGGATGTGGTGGCAAAGGAAAGATTAGGTACGAATATTGGCACATTCATAATACGGAAGGAGACGTGCAATGAAACCATTAGCCCTATGAAGCCGAATCTCGTCTAAATAATACATTTTTTTAAAAAGTCAGTTAGTACTTCAAAGTGAATAAAGATCTGGCTAATGCAGTTTAAGGAAATAATTCCTGGCACGGATTTTGGACAACGCTTTCGATGTCGTACTCTTAATTGGTAACGTTATTAAATTACATTACTAATTTTCTCTAAATTAGTAACTACTTATGTTGAAATATTGTTTCATTCGTGGTGGGTATTGAATATATTCTAACACGTCAATATTTGGCTCTATATGCCAACAATTTATTTAGGCCCTCGAGTAACGTGAGTTTCAGATGAATTAAAGCAAATGACACTGATACATACAAATATTTATACAGGCATAAGATAAGTGCCCTGAAATTAATTTTTACCATCTGCCCAAAGATTTCATAATGCAGCCCTTGTAAAAGTGTTGTCTGTTCTGTCTTAGTGTTTAAATACCTTCAGTCTTTCACACCGTATTATTGTCTTGCCTCACTCCTTACAATATTGTGAAGAGTCAATCGATGTTGAATTTCATGTTTAGGTTCGTAGATTGCACTTAAGTCACTGTGCATTTCAATGCACATGTTAGTTAGTATAAAATGTTCAATAAAATCATCAAAGTCTTTAAAACATATATACAGTATTATTAATTGATAGTAGTGCAAGGAATGAGAGACGGCCAGTAACGAGGCGTGAAGAAAGTGACAGTGTTTAAACACGAAGGTAAAATTCTTTCTTTTTCCTTTCATTAATGAGTGTCCTTAATTTGTTGAACGTGCGCGTCACTTATAGCATTATTTCTATATTAATTAGTAACATCCACTGATTAGAAAAGGACATGTGGGTGTGGCATTTTGTCTTCAGCTGCTCTCCCAAAATATGTCAGGCGTTTTGAATTGTCGGAGCGATAACGGAGTACAAATTTGTATTCCCAGGTGAACTGTTTCTCTTCTGGAACTTATACCGAGCTCCAGTGCTTCTGGCCCTAGTGGCCGGAGAAGCGGCGGCCATTATGGAGAACGTCAGTGATGACGTCATAGTCGGTCGCTGCATTGCCGTCCTCAAGGGTATCTTCGGTAACAACGCAGTGCCGCAGGTAAGCCAATTAGAAAAAAATTTAAACTTTTAGAGTTTGTGCTCATTTACCTTGGCACTGGCTAATTCCTCTGATTATAGGCGTACAACGTCGAATGACAAGGGATCTCAGTGAATAATTAATTGGGAAGGATGTGGAAGGAAGATGTCATGGCCTAATTTGAGGCACTGTCTCGGAATTTGCCTGTAGGGACTGAAGAAACGCGCGTTAAACCTGCCAGGATAGTCGGTCCCGCGGTTAAGATTTTACCTGGGATCTCCCGAATACGGATCGGGAGTGGTAACCACTTGGCCACTATATTCCTTACCTCATTCTAAATTTTAATCTTGTAAACATCTAAATTACGATATTTTTCCACTTCACTCAACCTATGCGATTTAAGAAAAATCATTAACCAACCTATGAATCTCTGTCAGTTCAAGAAATCGCATGCAATGTGATTTTCAAACAGAATTCTGCGGAGTATTTTCGACCTAAGAGAAATGGTCTCAGAGGATACAAAAGAAAATATTCCACAATTAATTATTCCATAAATAGCCTACACGCTTCATAAAGTGTAAACAGGCTCTATAATTTAAAACACAAACCAACAACAGTCTCGTATTAATGTACAAAAATGAAGCTAGAATCATCTTCACCACGTGTAATTGACTGTCTTAACCTCCTTAGTAACACTCGAGTCAAGGTCATCGTAATTGCTAGGCCGATTCTCTCGCTAGTTCAGCAAGAACTCTGCAGGTGCGAACATGGCGCTCGCGATGAGAGCGTGTGTTAATTCTCGAGACATTACTTTCATTGAAATAGTATTTCGCTCTTCATGAAACACTTAACAGTGTCTGTCCTGACAAAGAAATACTGAATAAGACGACGATACACCGATTGTTAAGAAATTTTCGGGACGCAGAAAGTGTTTGTGTCAGGAAACGTGATCGTCATCGAACTGTGCTGTAAGTTTTCGTAACAAATAAAAAAAACAAGCATCTCCTTTGTTGTTTTATGTGGATTTTACCAAAGGTTACAGATATTGTTGTACTTAGAGTGTCATTTTAAATGGAACACGCTGTATAAAGTGCGGCCTGCTGGTGTTGCTGCAGCCGAAGGAAACGGTGGTGACGCGATGGCGCGCGGATCCATGGTCCCGTGGATCGTACTCTTTCGTTGCTGTGGGTTCCTCCGGAAGCGACTACGACATCCTCGCGGCCCCCGTTATCGCAGGCCAGAATCAGCAGCACCAGCCCGGACTAGCTCATATCCAACAATACAGACTTTTCTTCGCCGGTAAGTTCGTGTTCGATTTTCTTTTGTCTTAACAATATTTCGAGGCTTTTTTATAACTTCAGTGAAAAGAAGTTCTCCTGACAGAGGACTCCTTTTCGAAATACGTTCTTTTATAAAATCACTTTTATAATATGTTGCGTCGTGCAGTCTGACAGAAGTAGACCGACGTTTCAGAGGTGCTTACTGCCTCTGTCACTAAAGCGATCACCATGTTACCTGTGACCGCAGTATTTCAGTTTTTTTACTGATCGTAGATCCTGTACTTTTAACAATGATACTGGGCAACAGTGGCGTTGTGTCTGGTATATTTCATTGTCTAGAGACTCTTGGCAAGATGACGTTGAAGCCTGAAGTAGAACTGCTCCTTAACTTTACCTGCGGCCATTTTGGATTGCTTCTTTAAAATGCCTCCCTTAAGCCAACGGTCTATTATAGAAGTTCGTATAAGTACTGTGCTCACTTGCCATTACGAATTCTTATTGAATCTACTAATATAATTGCAGATATATTAACCGTAAGGAATTGTGATTCTCAAGTTTGGATCTTATTTAGAGGCAAAAGTGTCCCTAGAAGAGTTCGGTGCCCCTCCTTAGGATTTAAAGGTGTACAAGAAATAAATTCGACGCTGTATAATCTGAGTTATTCAAAAAATGTCGTTAAATAAATTATAAATGAATAAATAAGAAATAAATATATAAAAAGAAAGGATATAAAAATGTAACCTGTAAGTTTAATATTACTGGCACAAAGCTGTATGTTTATTAAAAATCGTATTCTTGTCTGTGTTCCGATACTAGAATTATATTAATTTTCTGTACTTTAATATGCTTTATGTTACATTTATACTGCATGGGCGCTTAAGGTGTCGCTGTGCAGAAAATATTTCATACATCGTAAAATCTCGACACTATGTATTTCTAGCTAGTAAAAGACTGTCGTTGAATAAATCATAAATAACCACCCCCCCCCCCCCCCCCAAAACGTAGGAGCCTTATACGTATTTAGTCGAAACCTTGTACCAGGTTCGTAAAGCAATGTCAATATTTCGTGGGGAGCGCTGCGCTAAATTCTGTTAATGCAATAGGCCTAACCTTATTTTGACATCCTAAATTAGTTTAAGAAGAGCATGTAGTCTACATGTGCTCTTATTAAAATGTTAACATATAGTTTTATTATAATAACAACTAAATTTTATTGTCCAGTCGTTATCACATCTTCATTGTTTGCTTCTCGGAGTCTCCGGTTAGAATCTAATCTGAGAGACATGTTGTCATACAATCTTTGTTTTTCTCAGTTCCTTCAGGTGCCAGTGCTGACCTTTACAGTAATATCGAAGGCTTCCTTTCAGATCGTTTCCGGCCGTGACCATTTATAATCATCATTCTGTTTATGATTATAATTTATATAACATCTACAGTTGAGAAAGCATCGATGAATAATCCAAGACAAACAGTAGTCGCTGAATAAATGAAGAAAACTCGTTTGAGAGTGGTTGAAGTAGCTGCAAGTGTGTGTGACACGTGTATGAAATTTCGTAGTATATTTTTACACCCCTGTTTGAGGGATTGGCTGTTCACTTCCTTTAGTTAAAATTGCTTTTTTTCGTAGGGGCTTAACTGTAGTAAGTAAACAGGAAGACTGGAAATATGGCAGTTACGTTTTATTAACTGCGGTATAAGACTGTGGTGTATTTTTTAATAATCCTGATATTATTACGAAATACAGATTATGTGTGTGAGTAGCTATGTTGTAAACTTATATTCTTTAAAATCGTATTTTTGAGGTGAGGAACTGCATTTGTTCTCATTCGCCGCTACGATGATTTGATTTATTACGAACAGCGATTTTTACCGTGATTTACCGCAGACATCTTGAGAACGTCTTGACATCTGTCACTTAGAGTTTTGTTATTTTAAAAATAAAAGTATCTTTATCAAGACTGTAATATACTCTTCAAAGAACAACATCCCAGAAGACAGCAATCTTCAAACTCACCGCCGTGAAAACCTCAAATCCTACGTGGATTGTGGTTTTCTGCGATGTGTCACCTGGTAACCTTGCGTTACGTAATCGCATACAGGAAGACCACAGTCCATAAGCGGATAGGTGTTATCGAATTTAACCTTTGTACGAGATATCTGTGTAGGTAATTATGTTTTCCTTTCTTCTGTCGTTTGATTAAATTAGACAAAATTAAGTTACAAGCGTTTCTATGTTTTTAATAGGGTCCTCAGTATCAGTACGTTGGTGGAACGTGCATGTACAAAAGGCGACACAACATAAACAACAAAACAATTTAAATTCCTTTTTGACAAGACCTAATTTTTCTTACTTAGATTTATTTTATTTCGTCTTTTCCTGAGAGCTTCCATCTTTTACGTAACTTCTCTTTCGTAAGCTGCTGTTTCCTATATAAAATGCCGACGATTTGAAAGTGACGCTGGAAGACAAATATTATGTCCAGCAACTTGTTTATTTCCTCGCCATTTCGCTCTCGTTTGTCTCTGTGCGTTTCAGATCTTATGGTCTTGCGAGTGGCGGGTGACGAAGATTTTCACATTACTTTCTTCCTATATTTGTCCTGCCTAAAGTATCTGTGCCTTATGCCGTTTGTAACAAAATAACGGCATTGCTAATTTCTCACGACTGTTTTATGCGTGTTGACCAAAAATCTCACCTGTTGGGTCTACGAGTTGTAAAATTACTTACCTAAAATAATACACTGCCAGAAACAAACACTGAATCATTCTTACTTATTGGTTTGTCTCTAAAAAGGGGAGTATGTTACATCATCACGTATTTTCTATTATTTAGGCCTGGTATGGGCAACCCCCGACCCTGGGGTCCGCATTTTATTCAGCCTGCGTGAAGTTTTACAGTTTTTTAACACTTAATTACCACCCTTAATATATTTGATGTGTTAAATATCGAGGTGTTTTATATTCTTGCATTGGCAGGTTGAAATTCTTACCTGCATAATTACGTTTATGGTCCATGGTTGGAACAGGTGAAGGCAGAGTGCAGCACGTTACTAGGAACATGGTCGTGGCCGAGAGAGTGCGTTGCTGCTTTGCCAACCTGTTCCACAGAACCTAAGAAATAAAGATGGCAGCACAATATCTATATGGGAATACTCGCGAAATTTCCAGATTTCTGCTTCCATATATAAGTGCCCACACGCGAGACGAAGAATATGTCAGGGTAATATTCAAAAGGGGCACGGCCCGCCTACCGCCATCATGGAGGCCTTCAGCTGAAGTGATTTACACTCCCCCTCCCAAGGCACAGAGGCCATCTGTCAAAGCGATCGCCACTACTTCTGGGTTCAAGTCCCAGAGAGCCATTCTACCAAAAACCTTCTCTCAAAGTACAACTTCCCCAGTGGTTTAATCTCCCACCAGTAGCAGTGGACCCTAGACTGAACAGCCAGGGCTTTTCGCCGGGAAAAAATTCCCACATTTTAGTTTTTAGGCACTGTTTACCATTTCCAGAAATTCCTTTCGTAAGCAGGATTGGTAATCTACCAAGGGGCAATGCCTTGCTTAGCTTTTAGGTTGGTTAGGGGTTGGTAGGAAGAATTTGTTGTAACTTGCTAATAATCTTTCAACTTTAAGTAAAGAAATAGGTCTGTAATATATCGCCAGCCAGCTGGTCTGTTAGTTGAGAAACACTGGGTTCGAGAAAATTCTGTGACAAGATTCCAATTCGGGCGTGCTGCCCCGTGTAGTCTGGTAGACGTGTGCCGACGTTTCGGTAGTACTTGGTTCCTCCATTATCAGGGCATCGTTCCCATAAAAACGAGATCAGTCCACGTCAGTATTGAAAGTGGGAACGTGAACTGTAACTGTGAAAACAGTAGATGCTTGCAAATTGTTTTCGGGGAAAAATAAATGAAGCGTGAAATGAATAACGTTTGCTTAGTTTTCTCGAAATTTAGTTTTGTAGACGCGTCTGGTTTTGCAAATGATAGATTCGGTTATGAACTTACTGTTTTATGATTGCTGTTCATCTGGAAGGTTCACGATACAAACGACGCATTGTCCTAAAATAACCAGAAAGTCAGTCATCCTTCTTACGGTGATGCGCATTGCAGTCTTCCGTTATTGGACGGTGTTACAGGGGAGCACACGATCAGAAACTACCCAGCTACTGTGCACGGAGCATTCCTGAGTGGGCTACGTGAGGGGGGTCGTATTTCTGACCAGTTTACCGGCCGCCCATACTCTATGCCACCTGTACCGCCCGCAGCGTGAATTTGAGAGTTCTCTGCAGCTGCTGACGTGTGCAGATTCGTTGTCTGAATGCTAACACCGCCAGTCGGTGTTCTGCTGAAACAGACGTAATGTGGATCGATCTGTTGGTACCTACAAACTTTTGGATAAAGGAGATTGGGATTTTGAAATTGAGTTATGTTGCGTTTCTGCTTCATAAGGTCAATGCAATAGTTGAAAAGAGATATAGAAATCAACACTAAATAGTTTTGTTTTATCGTATTACGTAATTATTTATGAGCCGGGATAGCTCAGTCAGTATAGTGACTAGCTACGGGCTGGACGGCTGGGGGTCGATCCCCGACCGGGGCAGAGGATTTTTCCTCTAGCCTCTGCGTCCAGACCGGCTCTGTGCCCCACCCAGCATCCGCTACGATGGGTACCTGGGTCCTGTCCCTGGGGTAAAGCCGGGCGGGGCGTGATGCTGACCACTCACCCCCATCTAGTGCCGAGGTCAAGGAAGAGAGGAGCTATAACTCCACTCACCCCAAACGCCTAGATGGCGTATAGTGGGACAAACTTTACTTTACGTAATTATTTACTTTTTGGTATCAGCAATAATTTGTGGCTTTTACGATTTAAATGTTCAAAGAAGCACGCAACTTAGATGTAATACTTTATCTAAATGATGATTGTGTGTGTGTGTGTAGAAAGAAGAAGTTACTGCAACAAAGTCCTTCAATTATGGTCAGGGAACATTAAAAGGAAACAATCGAAATTACACTCCTCTTTTATTGCAACTCATGCAATTTCCAATATGGTCTCTGAAACCATATTTCATTGTCTGAATTGATATAAATTATCCAGTGGATTTTAAACACGAAAGTTATTACATGAAAATCTGATGTAGAAACGCGTACAGAAAGGGAATAACTTTTTTTTCTTTGAACGTTTGTCTGTCGAAACCATAGGAGGGCAATTATTTCTTAACCTTTTGGCCATGTGCGCCTATTTCGAAGTGACCTTCGACTTGATAGCCTTGAGAGAAAATGCTTTAGTTAACAAAGTTAATTCGAAGAGGATGTCGTAAGCTGTACTTGTTACGACGTTCAGTAAACGAAATCTGGCTTGGATTAAAGTTTACATTTTCATACCCAGTTGTGTGTGTGTGTGTGTGTGTGTGTGTGTATGTATGTGTGTGTGTATAGTTTTTCACGTGTATTTATTACACGATATTTTCCGAATACAGCACGAAAAGAATGCACAATAGCTGTGCACCCAAAGGACAGTTATTTTTGGTGTATTTATTAATAAGACATCTCTGTGTGATACATAAATATAGTTACCGTCTATATGAGATAGTATTTAGCATAGTTCTAATTAAAATAAGGTAAATTGAAGCCTCCTTTTAAATGACTATACAAGTTACCAGGTGTAATATATCGCAACTTTAAAATCTGTGTGATTTTAAGATACATGTGTTCATTCCGAGCTTTATAACCCTAAGGTAATGAACTAAAATATTATTATTAATAATTTTATTAAGTTGAGCCATAATTTTTTCGTGAAGAGATAGGTCTTTTCAATGTTGTTGTAAGGAAGAATATTAATTGACTACCCTAAGTCAAGTTGAATGCTCGTACAGTTTAATTAGGAACAGTATTTCTGTACGGATTCGTCTCTTAACCGAGTGTGTAATAACTTTATTGGAAACAAAAATTATTACATGCTCTATGAAGCCTCAATTCAAAATAGATGATTCGTTGATGATTTCGATTTCTGTCCAATACGATGTTATTTCTTGAATATAGATGTTGACTTGACATTTTAAAACACCTGATATTAAATTATTATTTTTCTGTCTGTTGAAATATCGTAATAATAATAAGTGCTCATCGGAGTTTGTTTCTGTGTAGAGTACGACACTCGGGTGACCATTTCATAGAATGCCATCTCCTGTCCCACAGAACATTTTATGGCACTTAACTTAAATTATGGGCCACTCCTTTTCCACGAAAGTATTTTACTGTTTGCAATATATGCGAAATTCCGCCCTCTTCTTAGGAACCCAAGGTTTGCACATTAATATAGACATTAGACTCACACGATGTGATGGACACCAGCAATATCGAGCAACATGATGTATTTAAAGTTTTTCATGATCATTTTATGGTCACCATAAAAAGATCAATGTTTGTTAACTCACGTCTGAGATTGTTCAATATCCTAAACGTATTTTGAGCTTATATCTCGAAAATATTGTGCTGTTCAGGTGGAAAGCGTTGTTATTCAGACGTATTTGACTCAGTGTTTATTTCAAAGTTCTAGGTTTGTTGGTACACTTTGTATTTTTAAAAGTTGCCCAAGAAGCTTTTAAATTATGTTCGTGAAACTAAGTTATAGCAGTGTAGTTTAATCGTGTGACGGTTTGTTAAATGTTGTAAATCCTTTTGATAAGTTTTTACATGAACAAGTATTTGGCTGCGTCTGGTTGTCGAACTTGTTCATGTGTGTAGAAATGTAGAAGTTTTGTTTGTGTTAAACACCAGTTAAGCATTCTAATGTTTGTTTTTATTGTATCTCTGAAAATAAATATTTAATCTCAATTAATACTATTTTATTTTTACATTTAATACGATAGAGATGTTTTGCATGTTGTGTGAGTCAGTCGGTGACCTCAGTAGCAAATTCCACCGACCACAGGGACTAGTCCATCGGCCAAGGAACCGCTCATGGAGGTTTTCCGTCATCTTCACCCTGGAAGTTTATGTGTAGATGTTTTATATCTATTTAGATCATCTTGAATTTTAGTCCGTATCTCCATAACCGTTAAATGGAACTCGTGTTCCGCTCACATGGTGTTTCTGACTGGGAATTACCCCAGGAATAGGATTAAAAAGTATTGATATGAAGTCACAGGATACTGTGCTTGTATGTTACGGAGTTTAAATAGCATAGGTTTGTTTCCAGTGACAAATGTGGACGTTATCTTGTAGCAGATAATCCTACAGCGTCGTACAATAAACATGATTTCTGAGTTTTCGTAGTTATTTTTATGATAACACATATTGAGTTGAACCGCGATTTATTATTATTAATATTTGATAGCGTAAATAATTAAAATCTGAGACCTATTCTAGAATTTTGTTTTGTGATTTCTTGATCTGATGAGCTAATTTAAAGAAACAGACTTTGATTTTTTGTTTGGTATTATGAAAGTACAATGTTGTGTTACGTTCTATAAATTATATATAGCTATTTATAGAACAATTTTTTGTTATTACAATGTTGTAAAAATAGTACGTATTACAATTGATTTGACTCACCCCATATCGTAAATTGTGTTGTGTTATAAACAGTTGATTACGTAACTGTACCTTCCCCATTTATTAACACATGTTTCTGATAAACCGAATGAGTTCTTCCACATCGTTATTTACTTGCGAAAGATCCTTATGATTTATGTCAGTTTTTGATTATAAAATTTCCCCCTAAGCTGAGAGTATAACCTGGTTCTCAGATATTTGTCATCAGTCATTAAAGTTATCAATTATTTTTTAAGTGCTGCCACGAAGTTTTCTGTACAGTCTCCAATAATTTTAAGTGACTTGCATTAAACGGTGACTGCGTTCGATCAGTAATTTATACATGATAATGCGCTCGTTTATGCAGAGATAGTTTTGATTTTCATTTATGATATTATTTGATCAGTTTGGTGCGTCATTGTCCACAGATGCGTAATAACTGGCACACGTTATCTTCCCATACATTTGCTTGATGAGCCGTATCATCTACTATTAAATCTCATATTTGTTTTTTGTTAGTTGTCTATATGAGATTACCCATAAAACATGCACTGTGTGAAATTTGTTCATACAGAAATTAATTACAGTACAGTATCCGTGGGCCTGTTATTAGCAGCGGTTCTTTGTGTCGAGTAAGTTTCTCTTCGAGTTCATAATTACCAGTTTGTATTTCGGTACGGAAAACATTGGTTGAAGAGTAAAGCACGGTACCACTTGGAATACGTTGGCTTAGATGGGAGAATAATATTAAAATGGGTCTTAAGACAATATGGTCGGGGGTGCGGAGTGTACTTAACATGGCAAAGTATAGCGATTATTGGTGGGCTGTTGTGAAGAAGGTGATGAACGGTCGGGTTCACTATAAGATGGGAAATTTATTGACCAGCTGAGTGACTTTAAGCTTCTGAAGAAGAATTGTGCTCCATTGAATTATTTTATGGAGTAAATTTATAATTTGTTAAAAATAAAACCTAGAAACGCATTATGTACGATATTTTTACCGACATGCTAACCCACCGTGGGTTGATACTAGGTGACGCACATTTCTGAGTATGGCGTCCATAATTCCTAATGTCATATCGATCATCTTCAGTCTTTTTCTATCGATGTTTTTGTGTCATTTTCATATTCCGCACTGAAATGCAAGTCTCCGATTGTATTTCACGAAAATGCCTGTTGCGTCTAATAAATAAGGCAAACGTTGAGACATTTCTCTTTGAATGCGACGGATGCAGCGTTAGTGGCTGCAACTTACACAAACTTGTAGTTGAGTCAACAAACAAGTAATGTGTCGAAACAACACCACGTGACCATGCTGGCCCTGTAAAGCTCAAATGCCCGACACAAGGGATTAATTTCACACTTTAAAGGGCAACTTGAAGGTTTATGGTGATGGAGCCACACACTGCGTTATATTTCTTGGTCTTCGTTCATCGTCTACGTGTTATTCAAATTAAAGCGTTTCGTAAATTGACTCTACTACTGTTTTCAGGTAGAAGAAAGTTAAACACTTAATCTGGTGGACCCCCGTTTAATTTACATACAACAAATCTGAATCATCAAAATCATAAGTTCATGTGTCATAACCGATTCATATTCTCGTAAATCGTCTAAGCGATAAGGAAATTTTGGTATCTCGGTTGGTTGATGATTATTTGCTGTTAAGCGACTGTGGGCTTTATGTGATAATATTTATGAATGTGTGTTATAACCGTTGCCATGGTAATGCTGTCAAATAACGATTTCCATGGAACGACAAATCTTTGTGCCGACAATAGAAAGTTTTAATAGCTTATGTCGTACGTATTCTCTTGAGAGAAGAAAATCTGTAACAAATAAATTATTATTTTTAATAAATTATTGCAAGCGACAGTTTAATGGGCAGTGTGGCTTATGTAAATTTTAATTTATACATTTTGAAAACTATTTTTAATACTGCTCGTGTCAATATATTTGGGTTGTGCTTATTCCTTCTTTTCTTACGTCTTGTACTTTGAATTAATTCAATGTTTAATGTGCAGCGTGATGCGACGATTTGAATAAAAGTAACGGACATCATGGCCGAGTGGTTATCACACCTGATTCGCATTTGGGAGATTCTGAGTTTGATTCTCGACCCATCGACCGACTGTCCTGACTGAAGATAGTCATATTTTCGTCAGACATAAATGTTGATGCAGTTCGTTAAAGATTAAGGCCTGTCATGTCCAGCCCCATGTACATCCTTTGAGATTCTTGATGTGGTATGTGACCTTGATGAAAGCTAACCGAAAGCCGAAGTTATGCAAATATACTGTCTTCCTTGAAGCTGTGAGGCTGTATACATAAGACTTAATTTTATGTTGAGCGAGGTCAAGGAGACACAATGTTCTCGAGACGAATAGTAGGCTGAACGCACTAAAAAGAAAAACGCTCTAGGGAGGAAAAACTTGCCCACAGTAATGGTCTTCTTGGTTTCCATTTAAACTCTAAGTTGTTCCTTTCATACGTCCATCGTTCAAATTGTCTGATGGGAGGCCTTGTGCCCCCACCACCCCCCATTCCTTCCCTTAAACCGTCAACCCCTCGTTTATCTCAGACAGAATCTTTGATTTACGAAGGCAAAAAAACTATTCAAGTTCCGGACAAGCGAACATCGGCTGGCTAAGCAAAGCGGGAACGTGATAAATCATTATTTATGGGCGCATTCGATTTACATAGTTAATGAACTGGTTGGTCTCTGTGGGTACGCTAGCCTCAGCTAGAGGGTGTAGAAGAAGTAGTTCCGGGCAAGTGCCCGAAAAGTGTAGCCTGGTTTCCGTTGCTTTCTATTTTACAATCTGCTTTTATATTGCTTCAGGTGCGCAGCGTAGATCTGCGAGCAAATTAATCAGTTGCCGGACGATGGGCCGAGGTTTAACACCCCCCCCCCCCCCCTCCCCCCCACACCCAAAAATGAAAAAGTTTTCAAAAAATTACAACTACCAATTAGACAGTAGCCATATTATTACTTTTATGTGAAAATATGAAAAGGTTGTTTAAAATATGTTTAATTATTTATTGTATCATATATTTATAAAGTATTCATAACACTTGCAAAAAAACAACTTATTTTGAGTTTGATAAATTTTGCATTCTGTACAGATATTTTTAAATCTCATAACATACTTGTGTTTAGAAACTGCCTGCCCAAAAGGCGTACAAAATTGTCTAATACATTAACCTCTCCCATTAATTTCCACATCAATAAGAATACCAAGATATATATGTAAGTATACAGTTGTGTAGAATTTTGTTTGAATAGAATGGACTATTTTTTTCTGTCTCCCTTATCACAAAATTAATTTTAAAAAATTACAGTTAATGAAACAGGATTGTTGTTTAGATTGATAATTTTACATAATATGTAAGTACTTTGGAACCATGTATAATTTCACTGTACTTTATTTTTATTGTGTAGTGCTAGAAATGTTCTCTGTCTGTTACTGCAGTATGTACGCATTGTGTCATTCCAGTGTGTTTCATATCACAAAATGTGTTCTCTTTTCCACCTCGTCCAGTCCAGATTTGAAACGCTTTTAGCCTTCTATCTACGCCTGTCCAAGACTTAGAATGCGTGGAGCTTTACATATTCTTCCCCTATACGCCTTTATTTTGAGGGGTTCTAGCTACTTTTTAACCCATTGCACTGAAGTTATATTTGAGAAATTAAGTAATGGATTAAAACATTTTTGTGTCATGTTGTTGTTAGTTTACAATTGTCTCTCTCCAAATCCTGACCTGCTCAGTTCTTTGATAACTTTCGCGTATGATTTGGAGCTACAGAACTTAGGCAGTTGAAGAAGTGTTGTTAAATGAATCGAACATCAATGAAGAATGAAATGTGTTGAATTTTCAAAGATAAATGTGTATACGAAAGATAATATCGAACGGTGATATGTTTTATTAAACTAACATATTTTAATGTTACAGGTAAATTGCCCGTAAGTTATAAAATTCGAATAATTTATTGTGATAGAATGTTATAAATTGTAATCAGTGTGTTCAAGAAACAAGCTTGAAAAAATAGAATGTTTTACTTGAACGGACTGCATCGCAAGCTTTATTATTGAATGCTCAGCATTCGTGTTATAGTTCCCCAGTGCCAGTTTAGTCCACTTGTAATTGTGAACTTTCTTGAACGGGAATCACGTTATACACTCGTGCGAAGTGCGGGAAGGCTGTCATTGTTATGAAGTCAGACCCGTACCTCTAAGAAAACCATTCGCTGTACTGTTACTATTTGCATCGAACACCATGCGGCATTGTTCTTCTTGAGAAGCTGTTAATATCATCGCTGATTAAGAAATTCTCCTCATGTTATGGTATTGCAAGGTTCTGGAAAGCGTTCACAAGAACCCACCAGTGGATATTATTATGAATCCAGTCTACACAAGCTGTCACTTCCGTTCAAGTTTCTTTGCCAACAATTTACATGTCGGTCTATTTCTTAAATCCACGATATTTTCTGACCGCGGTTACAAATTTACGTGGATTAATATTATTACCAAAATAAGTCTGAAGTAAAAGCCACCAAAAACCAAATACAAAGGGATAATAAATATTAAATAATTGCTGATATAACGAATATTTAAAAATAAAATTTAATTGTAGCTCCTAGGGACAGAAGTTGGCTCATGTTTAGCTACCATACTATAGATACCGTAGTTTCGATAAATTAGCCTCGTTTGTCAACAGGATACAGGTACGCCCACACCAACCATCGGTCAGGTTCATAACCCACTCCGCACATTTTTCGTAAAGTTCCGTGTCAGCTGACATGTATATTTTACATATCTTGTTGCATCTGCCTACAATTGGCTACTATTAATAACAACCCCATTTCTCTGACTCAGGTTTTACGAAATTTGATGTCAGCTTTCTTATGTTTTAATTAGTGATTCATTTCTATGAGAAATTTATAAACAATTAAATATGTCAAATATAACCTGTAAGTTTCTTTAAATATTAAATTACTGTTTACCAATTGTTTTAGTTCACTCACAGAAGTCTTTGTAAGTTTGTAGGTCGGTGTTGGTATTTGTAAGCATGCGGATAGATGTTAGACCTATACACACATGCATTTCCGTGTTGACGTATCTAAGGAAGTTTTCAGTAATTATCGTCGAAAAATATACGTCTGTTACCTCAAAATAACGTGAGGATGTGGTATAAGAAATGTTCTCGCACAGATGATTATGATAGCCACGACGGATTATAGCCTAATCTTGAATGCCAGAAAAAGTTGCTATAGTTTGGAGCCAACAAATTAGAACATACCACAAACCTTACATCATAGTTTGAGGCGCAGGCGGATTATGGTTATTAATAGACATTTCTGTATATATTGACAGAAATTCAATGTAGAAAAAGCAGATGAAAGTAGTAAAATATTGATATTTTGATTGAAGTGTTGCTCATGTAGAATATGCAATTGAAGGTAATATCTGTAATTATTGTTGCAACTTTAAGTTTGTCGTGACCATTTAAAAGCTTATGAATGACATTTCTGGTAAACATTTCAACACAGAACTACAGATGACTGCTGTTCTTATGGGAACAGAGCATATGTTGAGGCTTTGGTCATTTCAAATTTATTTTCCAGAAGCTGTTATGCAGTCTAATCAGCTACGGGGACTACGTTCGACGCTCGCTCACGGACAAATACCTTGTAACATGCTGTGGATACAAAAATACTAATATTAATAGTAATGACGATGATTCAATTCAGTGGTTATTGCATTCCATGGGAAGAAACTGTGACAGTCATGCAAAATTATTGATTAACTTCAAATTCCTGTCATCTTAACAGTGAATCTAACGTAATAAGGCGCGATTCTCAGTTGTTAAAAGGTCACTGGACAGCCCTGTCGGTCTTTTGATTGCCGTGTACCGCGTTTGTGATGGGTAATGGAATATGTAAGTAGTGTTCTATAAAAATGTAAAATACGAAACAACATACTGGAAAATATTAAACATCAAAACATCAAAACATCAATATCCTATTTTTTGTATGTTCACTTCATGGAATCAGAGATGGGAGTCGTTTTATTTGCCATAGGCTTAACCTAATGCAAAACACGATGTAAATGAAAATTGAATGGAGGTTTTTAGGGTGGGGTCAGCTCGCTTGAAAACTTCAACACAGTAATTATAAACTCTTAATATGCATGCGATGGGAGCACGTCAATCCATCAGCATCACTTACACTGTAACGGGTCGTAGTTTCGTTGCGTGACTAGTGACGAATTTCGATCACTGCCCCATTTACCTTCCTCGTACCTTCATAAACATGCACCTCGTTGCGGAATGTCTAAGTGTTCTTGTGCGTTAGTAATTTTATTGGAAATTACTTGTAATGTATCGATCTCCATTGTGATATATTGATCTACGCACATGTATTTATAAATGTACCTCCTCAGGAACACGCAATCTGTGATGCGATGTGGCGGTGTATATATTATGTCTGGCACTGAAAATACTAGATATTTTCTTAGACACGCGAGTTTTGTTATTTGAATGTATATAACTTCTCTACCTGTTCACTGATATTAAATACTGCTATATGCAGTGGACTTCATACTAACCTGCTTAGCGTTTCCGCATATTTAAATTAACTTTTTGACATTGTTTTCGAACATGTAGTCATGGTTAAGATGATAGACACCCCTGCTTTGTTTTCGCAAGATGCAGTTCTAATTATTGCGCAGAAGCATTTCTTGTTATTCCTCAGTACCGCCAGGTAAATGCTGGAGATATACAAAATAAGCAATGGCCATATTTGTTCCCATTTTATCTTTCGTAGTCAGAGCTGTGTAACTTATGCAATCAGAAAGTGTAGAGAAATAACTAAAGAGATATAGTTTTTGTCCGTTTGTGTATGGTTATATGTGGAATATTTAAAACACCAAGTATGAGAAATACATGAGCCTATAACACTTCGGTCCCAAATCTGAAAGGAAAAGATCACTTGGAAAACCTGGGCATAGATGAGAGGATAATATTAAGATGGAACTTCATGAAGTGCGTGTGTGTGGACTACATTCACGTGGCTTAGGATAGAGTCTATTGGTTGGCTCTTGTGAGGAAACAATAAATCTTTCGGTTGTAACGACAGGAATTACTTTATTAGATGGGCGATTATTAGCGTCTCGAAAAGGAAACTATTCTATGCAGACAGTGAGCTGAATGTCGAGGAATTTGTGAATGAGGCTTGAAGAATTTACGAGAATGTTAAGTTTGAATGATGTTGAAGGAAGCGGTTAATGTTAACATTTTCGTGGTTGAAGTATTTCATCTAAAGTAAATTCCATCGAACTTTGAATGTCGGATATTATATGATACCATTTAACTTAGTGTACTTTGAGAAATTTTAATTAGAAAATATATATATGTGCATGTGTGTGAATACATCTGTTTATGAAAGATTTATCTGTTATACAGTTGTCATGGACAAAATTAGAAAGGAATGCTGGCCAAAGAAATATAACACCAACTGTGATAAAGTCAAAATACTGTCCGAACTTTGAAAATTCGTTAGCATGCTGCCAGTTTGTTAAAACTCCGGCCTAAATTTGACACAAAGACCAATGAAACTATCTTCATATCTTATTCCACCATAATTACATTAAGACCAAGGTGGAGGTAACTCTCGAAACGTCGTGTGTATCGAACATACGTTATAAAATAGGCAATGTCCAACGCAGTTACGGGTTAAATAATAAGAAGGGAAGTCGTAAAGAAGCGCCAACCCTTTTGAAGTAACACCACACGGTGTTCATTGCATTAGCCGGTTCTTTGATATTCTTTATGTGAGTCTAAATCACTGATAAAAATATTAATTTTCTTTCTAATAAATTTATAACTATGATATCAGCAGTATATTGTATGTTGTAATTGGCACAGTGTGTAGTCGACATGCAAATTGTAAACGTCTAAAGAAGTACTACTTGAGGTGAAGAGTTACGAAAGGAAGATCATTCTATGCATATATAAGTGGAAAGCTTTTTTTTATCTCTGAGTTTCTGTGCAGGTAATAAGATTTCTTCTGAGGTTGGGTCTCATTTTTTAAGCATCCGTTAGAAACTAAAAACGCTCAGACTTAAATGACAGCGCCACAAGAAACTCATGAATGTTCAACAGGTTAATGAGTTTTTACATTACTTTTTAGAGA
>NW_019059628.1:1980697-1995115 GCF_000696155.1 Zootermopsis nevadensis
CATTTATAATTTAGTTATTTATAAATCTTGAAGTTCGGCAATCATTTGATGTTATTTGAATTAATTGCAAAAAGGAGACGAATAATAGTCGACTAGGATGGGAAGATGTCCTTGAATGGGATGTACATAAGAATTTGAAAGGAGATAGCCGTGGCTTACTTCATTATACTGTTCCACTGTGCATATCAAGAGAATGTATACCGTAGAAGAACCGAATCTGGCCGATGTTCAAACCGGACACTTTCCTACCGGTAGACATACCTGGTCGGTCCATTTGTATACATTGAATTTTAATGAAATTCTAGGGGTCTGCCATTTACTCGCTTCGCTCGACAACCCTGCCGAGGGGCTCCAATCCTTCCTTTCTCTACCCCCTCCCCTTTTCATTCCTATCTTTTCCTTCCATTTACTCTCCCGCCCCTTCTACCCCATTCTACTGATTTAGAGACAAAAAATGAGGGCAATGAACAGATAATAAATTTAAGTGTAGTTGAGCTTCATTCATATTAACTGCTCGTTCTAAGTTTCATTGAAATTTTCTGCACACTGTAACTCTATCAAAGCCTCAGTATTCCATAATCTCTCTCTACGTAGACGTAATTACTGTACGTTTTATTATGTTGTTCGTAGAGTCATCTACCGTCAGAATTAAATACCTTACTACTGGCTGACCCGCTGTATTACAATAAACTCAAGTAACAAGAAAATGTTTTTATTTTTAAAGAGACCAGGTATACACGCTTTAATAAAATAATACATATTAAATAATTTATACGAATACAATATATGGTGCTTGAAGAGGTACATATTTTCATGTGAATATATGGTAATCAACGGAAGCTCTGAGGTGTACCATTATAGTTAAACTTGGTATAATGTATTCAAATTATGGGGACTGCATCTTATTTGCACAACAGATGACACATATCCAAATACCGGGTTTCCATATTATGAGGCTGCGGTCATGTGTTCGGCTAGCGATCTGTTGACGTCAGCAGGACTAGAGCGTGTTCTTCTCATGAGTCACCGGCGAATCAGTTTCATTGCGTCTCTCGTTGCGGATGTGTTCTTAGTCGAAACATATGCCAAATATTCATCCTACGGAAGATGCCGCCGTAAATATCGCAGACATTTTCCCGGTGTAAGTGTTTCTAGCAGGCCCATGATAGAGAGCTTAGTAAAATAATTTCGTAGTACGTGATCAGTTTTTGATAAAAAGAACAGGAAACGACAATTCATTTCGGCAATATCCCAAGAAGAGCTTCGTCGAGTATTTAGAAATATGTTAACGAGATGTGAAGCTTGCATGCAAGCACATTGAAGTCACTTTGAACATCTATTGTGAATTAAGGTAAGAAAATTAATGTAATAACATGTATCAGTGACGAGAAATATTCGTAGTTCGCTGTTACTAGCGGCACTGAAACTGATTCGCCGTTCACCCACCGGAAGAACGGGCACGACTCTCGCCCGCATCAACGGGGCACCGGCCGATCACGCAATGCAAGAATGACCGCAGCCTCGTAAAATGGAAACCCGGTATATAGGTGCTCAGATATACGTAAATTTGTCTCGCCTCGTGTTATCTGTTGTCTCATGGACAGATGTTACTTTTCGAAACTAGCTCATATCATTATACTGCATCACCATCTGTTAGGTATATGCTACACTAAATATCTCATTCTTCTCAACTTTCTTTAAAAAATACGAATATAACTTGGAGGGATATTATTAAAACGAAAGATTGAAGTGTATATTGTTTTTACGGAACAACGACTTAACTCGTGCATATTTTTGTAGAAACACTTTGCTAGTCCACAAAACATTAACAGATTAAAAACTTTCTGAGGGAGTCAAGTATGTCTGTAATTTATTCCATATATTGCATTAATGAATAAATATTACTCCCAACAAGTAAGGACATGTATCATATCATTGAAGAAGTTCTTAACGGTGTACGTCTAACATTCCATAAAAGTTATTTTGTCCTTTAGTCCTGTTTATTTGACACCACTGTTCAGGTTGAATAATTACATTACATGCACTCAAAAACTTATCATATTTTGTTGTCGAATAAATTTTAAATTAACTCAAAATACCCTGCCTCCAGCTTAAATTCACCCTGAAGTTATAGGTTACTCCGAAATTCTGCTACCTGGAAGTCCAAATGATTTTACAACCCAGAATACTAACGCCGACAACATATGTGTATATTTATAATATACATATATAATATATATTAATAATACAAATAAGAATTTTTTTCATTTCAGTTAAAAAAGCTGACAGAAGGTTCGGACGATTTTATCTGTGATGCCTTGTAGAAATCCAGCTTCTTTATATTTTCAGAAACACATTTAACATCAAATAAACAGATATATGCTCTGTGTTATAACTACAGTCATTGCGAGACTGAGAACATTTTTGTGACGGTCCAAATTTCTCGCGCTACATAGGGCTACTAATTAAAGGAAATAAATTTGAGGGTTTTTTAAAGGCGCCTGTAAAGTATTTTGCCAAGACATAACAAAAGTTTAAAAGTACCAGCAGAAACCGGCTTATCGTAATAATGGCTAGTACTTGGCATTGTGTGCATGGAAAGATTAAGTAATTTTCTTTACTACGTAACAAAGGGCAAAGAAACATTCAGAAGCATATCGGAGTTGTTATATGGAAATAACTTCGTAAGTGTCTCATTTTACAGAGTGTGCTAACATATGTGCAAAGGAAAATAAGCATAATCGCGCAGAGTAAAATGTGCAGCTCCCATATTGTATAAACCAGGGTGCGGGGGAGGGGGGGGGGAACAATGGCCTGTCTTTACGGCATAAAGTTAGCTTTGCGTTTTGGGACAAGATACGGTACAAGTTGAGTTAACGACTCCAAAAATAAACTTTCGCAGGGGTTGGGACATTTAGCCAAATACAGGGCAAGTCACAAGTATCTTCACACTTATGAAATTCTGTAACTGAGTTACAGTGGTCCTAAAGTCAGAAAAAATATAATTATAACGGTTCAGAAAGACAACAGTGCGTAATTTCATTTACTTTTAATTTATATTGTTTTTACCGATAAATCCAAATTATTTCCATGCCACAAACAAGTATCTCATGAAGAAACGCCATTTGTGAACGGGACAACACCTGAATTGTATAATTTTCAGTAATTAATAAGCCTACCTTATGTGAATTATTCACGTATCTTTACGTCGCCTTCGCTGACGTCTTAAGTATACTATGAACGAGGTGCGTTGCCGACTGTGCCACCGGAGCCGGAAGACATTAAGAAGATTAAAGTAGCTAGGGAGGCTGCGTGTCAGCCAATAGATACCGCCACGGTGTTCGTCGTCTCTGCATGCAGTTTTTTGTAATGAGACTACGTCAATAAAAGACGAAAACGCATCGTAATGGAGTACAAATATAAACCAAATACATTCTTTCGGTTTTTCTTACCTCATTGACCTTGATGTTAATTAGTCGCAAGTTCAAATCTTTTATCACAAGACCAATTACATTACAGATATCGCATAGAATGGTGGTATAAATTACTATTTGTATTTATTTAAATACTTAATGTACCAAAATATTTTAAAATAAACTTTGTAGGATTTGACGAGGTGTACAATTTGTGTCATGTAACAGTTTTTTGTAAGATAAAGTATTATTGAATTACATATTGAAGAGCTTAATAATTTATAATTCTCACTAACAGGTGTCGGAGCGATTAAATGAAGGAATTTATAAATCGTTTTTATTGAAAAATCTAAATGTACGAGACCATTTGGGAGGCACGGAGATAAACGGATAGTATTTAGGCGATTCTTAAATACGGAGTGAGTGTCGATTGGATTGAACTGGCTCGGGATAAGGTCGTGTGATGAGCTTTTTAAAACTTGGCAATGAATATTCTGGTTCCACAAAATGGAGTTTCTTGACTAGATAAGCGATTAGGGCTTCTCCAGGCTCGCTGTTCTCCATAGAAGGGGAAGATGAACTGACTGGGTATTAAAGACAGTCGCATTACAAGGAATGTTGAAGACTTATATGCTACTCCTAGTGCAATTTCGTCTTGAGAAGATTCCAGCAGAAAACAGTATACTTGAACATTTATTTTCTCTTCAGTGTAATTTCGTTCCTTACATTCTACCTGGAATTTATATGAGACGGAACATTCATCTTGCAAATAGTAAAAGAAAATAAACTGTCCCCTCAAAATATCTGCAGAATAATTTAACAGATTTTTGAAAGAAAGTGAAATTGAGTGACGGGTAAAAGGATGTTTTTCTCTTAGCTACAATTTATCTGGTAACCCTGTTATGTGCTTGCGTCTGTTGTAAATCAATTAATATCGACACCAATTGAGATTCTGTTATAAACAGGATTTAATGTGAGGTAAATTTATGTAAAGATTATTCTAAGCGTTTCGAGTATTTGTGTTTTTCTTATACTATTTACGAAGCCCACTTTCAGTCCCTGCTAAACTTCCACAATCTAAGCAGTTCAGTCTGTCTGAAAGAATACTTTGTTCTGCGCAGTGTAAGTCCAAATTACTTTCCGGACGGCGGTCACCATTGCAGAGGGAGACGCTGATACTCCCGTTTCATAATGGGGCGGTGGATTCTTGTTCAAATACCAGCCCTGAGACCCGCTATCCTGATTTTCCTCAGACTCTCTAGGCAAATGCCAAGATAACTAACTAGCTGGCTTACGGAACCCGAAGGTTCATCACTGAATTAACCAAAGCCCTCCACCGGACCCTGTCCTGGGCCAACAAAATCCAGTCTCCTTCGACTCCTATCTCCCATAGATCCCGCCTGACATTATCCTCCCATCTACGTCTAGGTCTCCCCAGCGGTCTCTTCCCCCCAGGCTTCCCGACCAATACCAGGTGCACACCTCTTGTCCCATCCATGCGCGCTACATGCCCAGCCCATCTCATTCTTCTCGACTTAATCACCCTGACAATACTGGGGGAGGAGTACAGATTTTTAAGCTCATCATTATGACGGGAAGACAAAATGGAGTTCATATTGTGCAAATGCGTCCTACGCGAATTTTCGTGCATGGCTAGCGTTGTTAATTTATTGCAGACATACTCACTGTTGCAAAGCTAATCGTATAAAATATGCATTGCAGTAGTGCCTGGACGTAGTTTTTCTTGTGTTTCGTTAAATATTCGGCTTTAATTACGACACACAAAGGCGTTTCAAATTAAAGTTGTAGATCTTAAGAAAATCTGAGTGACATGTATTAATATTTAGTACGATGGCAATTTTAAGAGGAAACTGATTTGAGCTTCATGTAATTATAAAACGGAAATTATGTTCGATCGAGTAAAAACAAACATTTTCATCTGCTGGACGATGATTAGTGTAGACATTCAATATAAAATTTTATTAAAATTTGTCAAGTAATTTCATACTCAGAAACGGGCATTTACTTCCTGAATTTTGTCTCAAGTTCACGTGAGAAAAATCTCAAATAACTCACTTAAGGAATATTATTTTATGCTTTATTGTGTATAACTGGTAGGCAACTAACTCCATGGAACAGAGTTTTTTTAAGCTTTCTGGTAACAATGCTAACGTTCGGGGGCACTTACTTATTTTTTAAACTCATTCCTTTAATTTAAGTCCTTTTGGTCAGATAGCTAAGTTATATTCGAGTCACAAACGGTAATTTTCCATCAAGTTCGTGCGTCGTGCTAAGAAGCAAATCCCAAGTCTCCAATTCTGTAATGAAAGTCTACAAATGAAAGAATAAAACATAAAAAACTAACTCTTTGTTCAAGTTTGATTCGATATATCTTTCTTTTACACTGCGTGAGTTTCTTAAAGTATTTCCGGTTAGGCTGCAATGACAGAAGTGGAACCAGTTCTTTGTACCACATGTGAACGCATGCCATTGACCGATTCTAAACGAAACCTGGGCAAAAACACGAGAAGGAAAAGACTGAAATGAAGGGAAAGAAATACTGAGAAGGCTAAATCGAAAGATTCTTCACAACTTTGTACGACAAAGGACTGCAAGGGAATGAGTTTGTCGCTCAGAGAAAGAGACAAGAAGTTTTTGATTATTTCTTACAATACTAATTCCAATTAAACGTGAAATGCTAAGAATATCATATGACCAAAAATATTTTAAATTATGAATAAATATGTTATATATGTGTTGCATTTTTATGTGCTTGTAATACATTTCACTAATCCAAGTTTAACAACACACATGTCAGTACTTCTACTTAGAAAGTTAATTTAGTGGCGAGATAATCCGTACAATGTCCATAGCCTGAGTGACGTCAACAATCAGTGTCGTGGCGCAACTGTAACCCGCCGACTTGTTTGAATGTTATGACATTTATAGTTTTTATAGACTGTAACGGAATTTTCCTCATCATTTATCTTGACTCGGGAGGAAGCTTAGAATAACACATTCTAAGCATGTTCGTCTTCGTACTACGGTCCAATATAAAATGTCTCCGTCGTACGCACAATATGAGCGGTGTAAACATATAAAAATGGCGAGAACACCGCTGCCTTGCCGTCCCGTTGCATAAACCAAGCCGTAATGAGCCGAGCCAAAATCTCTCTCGGCTGAGTAGGTGCAGAGTCCAAGTTAACTGACGCTGACAACAGAGTAATTCATACTATGTTCTAAATACCAAATGACGTGAAAAGGTTGCTGCATTTCGTTTATACTGTAATGAAAGAAAAAATATAGAGGTTGCTTTTTTACTAAAAAGTTTAAAGAATATTGAAGAATGTTAATAAATTCTGAACAAGCAAGGGTTTTAAAGGAGGCTATGGTATGCTGATCTAAGGTAATGTCCCCTCATTTTACTGGATGTGCTGAGGAAAGCCACGAAGTCGAAATTTGATATCTTTAGCATCAAAAACCATAGTTAGGATACGATGCAGGGAATTTCTGAATATGAATTAGATACTTTATCGCTTACCAGGGTCATGTGATATCATTTCAATGGAAGATCAGTCGGTTCATTTTGTTTATTAAAGGAAAAACTGTAGGCCT
The DNA here is from genome assembly GCF_000696155.1 of Zootermopsis nevadensis. Next base: position 1,987,726 of record NW_019059628.1, read on the forward strand.
ACCCAGTAAACCGCGCCTGTTCCAGAAGGAAGCTCGTCTACCCGCTTCATCACTATAGCGTGGTACCATAAGAATATGTCAGAGATGCTCAGAACGTAGACGGAAGTTAGATGTTGGCCAGAGTTTTCAATTTATCAACTGTTATTATTCTATTAAATTCGCAAATAACTTTGGAATGCTTTCGAGGGTTTCTTGGGCGGAAGAAATTTTCTTTTCTTAAGAAAACATAAAAATGCAAAAGGAGAGTGGCTAAATCAATATATAATGAGTAGTACTAGGCAGAAACTCCTCCCAAACGTACTTCACAGACTTCTTTTTATTTAAAAATGCCTCAAAGCGAAATTGCATTTCGTTTGTCTTCAAATAAACTACTAGAGTGTTTTCTTCAATAAATTTTGGTTGAAAGAATTTTATATTACAAGCCTTTTTTTCCATTTTTGTTCAGTCTTAAAGTTATCCTAAGGCTATTTCTTGTTATTCTTAGTGAAAGAAAGAATTTCGTTATTGAATAACGTAGATTGTAAGCACGTAGCAGATTCGTTATTCAAATGTTTCCTTAGCCTTTTAAAATGGATTCACGATTGAAAGTAAATAAGGAAATACGCGCTACGTCCATTAAGTATAACAGCAAGTTATTCGGCGTTTGCAGTGGGCCAGTACAAATAAATGAGATACATCTTAAATGTTGCCCCTTCACAAGAACCAAGCCTTCTAGTGGGTACTGTGCACAGTTTGTTAGCTTGTGTAACGGTGATGGGTTAGCTGCAGTGATATTTGTCGACGATGATATTCGATCTGAAACTGAAGGGGTTATAAATCTGTGTAGTTAAAAATGTGTAGGTAAAATAAGTCAAGAATAAATGCATCAAAGCTGAGTACAGAAAGAGCTAGTGTCATGTGTGGGGTTTGAATTGTGTTAACCCTTGAATAGAAAAGTTACGTGCATGGATTTGTTAAGCAAATTTTATTAGGTATATTGAATTAATGTTCTGATATAGTGGTTTTATGCCTTAGGGTTTTTGATTAAAAAATGAACAATTTGATAAAAAATATGTGACATGATATAATTCTTCGTCAGAATATACAGCCGGTTTTTATTTTTAAGATAAATCATAATAAGCTACCGGTATTGACATTGATCTTTATTCGTGTTCTTAAATTAACGTTTTCTGTCATGTGACGCGGGTATCTCCCGTGAGTATTTTATTAAGAAGATTGTAAATTGAATAAAGTTTCATGATCATTAACCGAGTACTGTGTAGTCTGCTTTTAAGGGTCTTCATGGAATTAATCTCCAACTCAGTCTAGCCATTTTTTCTGGAATTAGAATTATGCCGTTGGAAATTCCCGTGAGGATTACAGTTTTCATCTAAACGTTCAGATGCACAGCGAATATTTCCCAGTAGGACCATAATTTAAAATAAAGAAATTAGATTAATCTTTTCTATCTACAGTTTCTAAAGTAATAAATTGTAATTTACGATATTTATTGTAAAAGCGTGTCATATGTATATACATTCACATTTTTAAGAGCATAAAAGGAATATGGTATTACAAGCTGAAAATTTATGTAGTTCATTGATATATTTTTAGGCACATTGGCAAGCCTGCGACGTTTCTGTTAAATTTAATTCGTTCGTCTAACTGCCTGTCCGTCCGCATACATGAAACAGTTCGAGAACAGATACACGTATTTTCTCGAAATGTTGTTATTGGAGATTATTGCCAGGAAGTTTCAATAAATTACCCTCATTTATAAACCTGCGACCCCTCGAGAAGAAAGCAAGTAAGAATTTGATCTTCGGCGTCTTGAAGTTAGAGAATCCCTGCTCTAAACGAATTGTTTTGAGCGGAAGACTATATAAGTAGGTGTATAACTAAAAAGTACATATTCAATATTTCGTATGCAGTTATCCACGGCACGTGTGATTGCAATTGTAAGCACCTGATACAGGGATAAACGTGTTAAGTTAGGCACAGTCGTGATTCAGGAACAGAATTTAGTTATAACTTTAAGGGTTTCAGCGTCGAACAAACACGGCTCGTTCTTTCTTTCTTCGCTGTCAAAAAATGAAGAGGTACTTCGACGACATCACAGAATGGCAGGCTGTAATGGAAAGCTCAGTGGGTGAAATAGATTAGGAGTTATCAAAGAGTAAAAAGAAATTGATGGAAAGGAGGTGGGTAAAGGAAAGCAAACGAGAGGTAGGACAAGAGCAGATAGACGAAGATCGATTATGGCTAGAATCCGGTAGCTGGAAAAGAGGATTCTCAATTCTGAAAGTGATTAATGATGCACCGCATGGAGTAAGCAAATTAGACATGAGACTGAAAGCCAGCGAAGTTGCTAATAAAGCTAAAACTTGTCTTCTTGGCTACGGGAAAGTACGTTCACGCACAGCGATCAAAGTCCGGGTCTCCAGGTAGGCTACCACTTCATGGGCTTTAGCATGTGCGTGCTTGTAACGGAAATCCAATCCGAAAGAAAATTGGTTGTCAAAGAATATTCTTATTGGTTTATTAATGCGATATTTAACTCAACACGTGTTACTTCATTTTTTAGAGATGGTAAATTACAAATTTTATTATTAAATCTGGGACCTCCAGAATATAAGCAGAGTGATAACTACTCCACCGAATGGTTCGGTAATTATCAGAGTTTACTTCAGGGAACAGACTAGAATTAGGAATAGTACACATTATATGTATTATGTGTTATATTAGCTAGATTACCTGCAATTTTTTCGGCCTTTCTCAAAATTAATTATACGGAAATAATTGTTGATTATATCTTACGACCTGTATTTAATAAGACATTAAATGTTTGCACGCCTATACAGGTGATTTTTTTTTTTTGCGTTTTCCACATCCACGTTTTCGTATATTCGCCGTTTTATTTCAGTATGCATTTATATATTATCCGCGGCCACAGTAAATAGCTGCCGCGCAGGTACGCTAAGTTGCACGAGCAATTTCACTGACCCCCCCCCCCCAATTATTTTGACTCCTGGGACCACACATTAAGGCCTCTGATGGTGTATCAATGAGAATATCAACGTTTCCCGTTTTACACGGTACCATTTCATTTCGCTATTCGCAGCAATGCAACACCGCGTATAACGAGAGCCACATGCATACGACTCATTTTCTCTATGAATACTTTACAACCATAACAACAAAGCAATTTAAGCTCTTAAATTACACGAAATTTAGTGCTCTGCATCATATATTTTTCTGATACAGGCCTATGATTTATGTATGTGTTTATGTGTGTATGTGTATATATATATATATATATATTAATAAAAAGGGTTTGAGGTCTACGTAACTTGTTACCGGTTACCAGATTTAATAGTTTAGATATCTGAAAGTTTTTAGTGAAGTATTCTGTAAATTGGCTGGTCAGCTTTGTTGTAAGCCAATGCTATTCTTCCGATAGCAGATTCTTGCGAGCACAGTAACGAACCTTTGAGTTCCATAAAAGATGGGAATGTTTCTTTGACAGTGAGTTTTATTCATTATTGATAACGGACGCAGGGAGTTGATTTAAGCCTTCAATAACACGAACAGAATCGTCGGACAGTTCAAGTTTGCACAACTTAAGAAGATACCCTTCGTGTTTAAAAGTTGTGGTGTTGGTGGAGTTTTTCTTGGAGGACCCTGACAAGAGCCAAGGGATGCCGACAGCAGACGCCACCAAGACCGCCAATGTTGCAAGATTTGGAAGACGCAGAGGGGATACAGCAGCAGTTTCTGTTGCTGACTCCAGCGCAGTTGGGGACACGAAATTCGGGTGTATCAATAATGCCGTTCCGCCCTGCAACCGCAGCGCGTCGTAAGTTGCCTGTCCATTGGGATCGCTTGCCAGAGCTGAGAGACCACCTTCAGCCACGTAGCCATTTAGCTCGTCTTCCTCGGGGTTCACATTTGAAATAACAAACAGTGGTTTTTTAAGGACGTCGTCTGTGCTGAAGGACTGCCTCAAATAACCTAAAAATCACGAAAGTTTTGCAATTAATGCATAAGGTAATGAATCTTACATTTAAGGATTTTCTAGCAAACCAATTCTTTTAGTATATGTTATGTGTTCTATACTCCAGATATAATAGTTTTATTGAAAAACTGATAGATTCTCAGATCATCACGATATTTAATATTTTTGTGGAACCCCAATATCAATAGTCATAAAATAAAAGCCCGTCATTGGACCGTGACTTTAGCCAGTGCACTTTCATACCGTAGATTTGTAAGATAGATTTTATCAGTGTCTCCCCATGTACTCTTAGGTATATTATGTGATATAAGTCCCCAAGGTTTTCCGATCAAAATGTCGCGGTAGTGCATCATGTTCCATGTTCATTCTACATGTCCTGTCTGTTTTATTTAGGCCTAGTGTGTTCGGTCAATGCATGAAGAGTCAGTAGTTTATAAAATTGTTTGCATTATAACTACTTTATGATATTTTTTCAGTAAAAAGTTTCAGCATGTTTAATATTAATGCCAGTTCTATCCAATCTACAGCAAGAAAATCTATACGAACCTAAGATCCAGTTTATTATTATTATTTATTAAATTAAATCAAATTATTATTAACCTATTTTTTATCTTGAAAGTGACCGAGTTCGTTGCTAAGCACAGGAGGATTAGTTGATTTCTAAATATGAACTATAATATCACGGCGTCTAAAATTTAGATCGTGCTTTTCTGGATTATGACGTCATGTAGTGGTTCCCACTGAAATGGAAAAACCTGTAGTCTTCACCTACCCTCAAGATGAGGCGGTAGGTTTATGCAGGACGTCAGTAACCACTTGTAAAACTACATAAAGTTATAACTCACATCACAATTTACCAATACTGTGTCTAGATACTTCGATGCATTTGTGGGATCCGGTTAGCTGAAGTGGTTACAAATCTGGAATTTGCTCCGGATCCCAGTAGTAGGCCTATATCAAACCACCTATATCAACACGCTTTATTTACAGTGTAGAAAAATACGTATTAAATAAGCAACTTATCTTGTAATTTAAACTATGATCCATGGCTTGACAAATTACAACACGACATTCCATAACACAGAGTAAAATAACATCCTGAATTTATATGAAGTAACATAACAGACGTGTGAAATGTGTTAGCTGCTCCCCAAACACATGGACAAAAGTCTATTAATAGGCGTAATTTTGTGCACTGTCAAGTAGTAACAAATGTACTTTATTAAGCCGGCGTTTGATGCAGTACAAACATAATGACAGTAATAAACAATGTCTATTATTGTTACCACCATCGTAGTTTAGTGCCAGTAGAAGACAACCAACCATTCGCCATACAACAAAATAGCCAAAGAACACAGGATACCATTCCAATTCACAATCATCCTCCCATTCGACGGTATATAGTCTGACCTACTGAAAAGCGTCGTTAAATAAACTACAAACAAACATTGACTTCACAATTGTACGTCATATACATTTATGGATGACAAACCACTAGCAATGTACGTATTCAGTAGGCCTTATTCGTTGTTATACCATTTACAGTCAGAATCAGAATTATGTTTGTTGAAAAGTACGCATTTCTGAAAACATGTTACACTTTACTCCAAATACAAAATATCGAAGTAAACATGCGACTTACTGTAGACAGTGACGTTGCTGTTTTCTGTCCGCCCGTAGCTGAAGGCTGATGTGACCATAAGGCCAAATACAATGATCCGTGCCACGGACATGGCTCATTTACAGCCAGACTTGAACACAACACGGCCCTTATATGGTCTTAAACAGTAGATAACAAACGAATTTGTATACCAGTAATTTTCCACAGTGATAATTAAAATCGCCCATTTGCCTTAAAAATAGAATGTGATAAGACTGTTTATTAGTTCGGGTACTCTCCCGGTGTTATCAGCTTGAAGTGGCTGAAAGATTTAGTAATCCCAAATGACCTAGTTGACTATAATGGAGAAGCATTGCTTATCATCGGGGGTGAAGTTAAGAACAATGTGGAGTACAAACACTTGCCACAATTGTGAGTTGATTGAACGCCATGACATGCGGACGTATGGAGGAGTGGAGGTACATCGGTACATGAACATGAGTGGTCATTACAAATAAATTAGTACTTTAATTCCTAGATCCATTTTGTGTCATTGTTTTTATTTCAACACAAAATGACGCACAATACCAGTACGTCAACATGCAATTATCGACAGTTCTTAGTTTATGCAGCTCAGTGAGTACAAGTAAGTGGAACCTCCAAACCAGTAGAATAACTAAAAATTAATTTCTTCACTTAAAAGGGTTTTACGTAGAAGGGAGAAGAGAGTTATCGATTACAACTAAACCAATTAAGCGATTAGCAAAAAGTAATAAGCCTCTTCCTTAGTTCTTCTGGGTCTCATAAAAGTATTAGCGAAAAAGAGGGGCATTATGGGAAATTAGCTGCAGGAAGTGTTGGGTCATTTGGAAATAGGCTGAACGTAGGAAATTAATTTTTGGCTATTTGAAGTCCTGTCTTATAATTTGTTAAATAACAAATTTTAAAGTATACATCAGGACGCCATAGTGATGAAGGCAGTGGGATCAGTGTCTATCAGAATACGTAGTTCAATATTATCTTTATTTTTATAGCCGTGAGAACCCGAAATGTCAAATGTTATTCTCAGCCAGTCTTTTGTATCTTCATTATGTTTAGAGTCCATTTGTTTGTATTGTGCGATCGCTCGGAAGAAACATTTCTGACGTGTCTGTTCTTATCACTTAATTTTAATACACCCAAAAAAGGTTTGAAATAATTATTTCAGTTCATTCTGTGATGTAGGTTTAATTCTATCTTTAAATGTATTACGTACAATGAGATATTTTTTAGCGAAACGTTGTTTCATTTCAGTAATTGTATTATAGGCATAAATTATTGGCTATTGGCAAACTAAAATTAATTTTATAACGCTTCACTGTATTTTGTAGGCGAGGCATGTGGAACGAATGGCAGAGATGAAAATTTTGGTCGTGAAATTTCAAAAGAAGTTACGAATTACCGGGAGACCAAAACTTAGATGGAGTTACATTTGTAATTCGAAATGTATGATAAAGAAAATGTTTGTGGCTGGATTAAACTGGGTTATGATACGGTAATGAACCTTAAGGTTGCATAAAAGGTGAGGAATTTCTTGATCGGTTGAGTGACTGTTAATTTTCTATGAAGGATTCTTCTCTGTGTAGTTGATTAGTAGTTACAGAGAGCGGAGTACCAGTAATTGTAGCGGGTAATTTCGTCAAGCCTACCAAATTTGTGTATTATTGGTCTTCACATGATCAAAGATGAATTCTAACGTGTAATTCCTATTGAACTAAATCATTAGTTACTAACTAAGGAACTACTAATCTAATCCT
>NW_019059628.1:1995240-2022169 GCF_000696155.1 Zootermopsis nevadensis
TCGGCCTGACTTTGACTAATTTGTGATAACTGCATAGGATTGGACAGACGTAATATATATTCATGTTAACGGTAGAAGCAGCGTGATGATAATAATAAATTAGCCAGCTCGATCTACATTAATTCTCATCATAATGCAACAGATTAATGACGGCGACACACAGTGCCATAAGCCACAACTAATTATACGCTATACTAATTGCTCAACCTGATGTGGTGACGGACAAGAGAAGCCTTTGGAACAATACAGCAGAAATCAGGGGAAAATATAGAAGGATTTATGTTGTTTCTGTATAGTTACAAATATAGAAGAACGAGAGTTTAAAAAAATGATGCTGAGTTTGGAGTACAGTGCGTTATTTGCTGTAAGAAACTACGTATTCTCTGATTTATGCTCACTTATGTGAGCCAAATTACGTTTAAAGAACGTTAATATATTTCTTGTATTTTCACAAGTATTATCCGTGCGGAGTATTTTTCTGTTTTGATAAGATCCGTAGATCGTAAATAAATACACATCTTATATTACGGGTTAATATATTTGTATTTCAATCTTTTTAAAGAGGATTTTAGGATATGAATGGTCTATCGAATTAATCTTGGGGCCCGAATGGGTCTATTTCGAAGTGATGGCGGACCACAGACACCCCCGAGAACATCTGCGAATACGAAACTACACAAAAATGTCATTATATAAAATTAATTGTGACACAATAACCTAAAATTTAATGAATGTTTTCGAGTGTTAAAGACACGCATTAAACTGAGTTTGTAGTGGACGCATGACTCGCTCCAAATTGTTGGTCCATGGTAAATTAAATTATCAGATGGCTGTGTTAAGGAACAAATATGAATATCCCTTAAAAATATTTTTAAATACTGTAATGATGTATGCTATAACAATATTTTCTCTTTATTATGTACAAGGAAGTTGCCTTGTTAATAATTATTATCTAGACTTATGTGAATGTCTTGCAGACCGACAAACACACATCTCCATTTTGTGTTAGTTTTATATATTATATTTGAAAACACATATTTCTAAGATTTTTATTTAAGCTCGTCTCTGCTAACATACATTTTCTGTAATAAGATCCAGTTGTGGGTACCCCGGTCTCTAAATTCATAAGGTTTATACGTTAATTTCCATGGGGATCTCATAGAAGACTCATTTATGTAGCTTACAGCTTTTAATTCTCAAGTATATTCATATGTTTAAAACCTTGTAAGCTTATATTTATTTGTGTATGTCTCAAGGCCACGCGATGTCTAAATTCATGTTACGTTAATTCAAATTACTCTAACAATTACAGAGACATGGAAACAACATAATGAACACAGATAACGAAATAGGAACTCAGGAAATGCTTGTTACCAGCCAGTTGCAAAATACATATTTTTCCGCCTGCTAAGGATAGAATTACGAAAGAAACAGTGTTGTTGGTTATTTTTTATAATTGTGAAACGTGGGCTTTAACCCTCAGGAAACAAAATCAATTAAAATAGAGTGGACGCAGCGTAGGAGTACTTATAAAAATATCTTTACGTAGGATGGAGAAAGTGGGCTAGCAACTCTTCTATCTTTCGTTTCCCTCTAGCTACTTGATGCCGTCACAGTGGCCGCCGCGCGATCTGAGGCGCGGGCCTTGTGCCGCTTCGTCACTGGGACCGTGGGTTCGAATCTCACTCAAGGCATGGATGTTTGTCCGTGTCTTCCTGCGTTGTGCTGTCCTGTGTACAGGTAGAGGCCTTGCGACGGGCCGATCCCTCGTCCAAGGAGTCCTACCGAATGTCTATAGATCAAGCCAACGAAAGTTGGGACCCGCAGTGCTCAGGCACTGAAGAACGGGACGTCTAAGTAAGTATATAGCTTCTTGATAGTTCTGGTTGACCATTACATTTCTTGCACCCGGTCAGTCTCAGTAGGAAAGCCAATTACGACTGATTCTGTTTCCGATGTACCAACGGGAAATTTCTGACAATTTTAATTATTTCACATGCCCCTATGTATCACTTTTAATTGCGGTTATCCAGTGAGGATGATTATGACGTCTGTAATAATTTAATAACCAATATCCTGAAGGCGTTTTATATCATATATACATGTATACTCTCAGCAGTGATCAGATATGGAAATAGTGGTCTTCTGAGTTGTGACGCCAAAAGAATTTGTAGGTGGGTAGCAACGTTTGCAGGTACATACTGCTTCCATTTTCAGGGCTAAAGTCTGATATTAAATACATGTATTTGTGAAAGTATCCCAATTCAATCTGTGGCTAGCTCTGGGTGAAATAGTTGTTGATCCTTCGAATTCTTATACCAGGAAATTAGGTAATTAACAACAGCATTAAATTTTCTGGGTCAGTTTGGCACTAGGAATTAGAATAAGTCTGTTTATTATAATTTAAATTAGTTATGAAACGATTTATATGAATTATGCTTTATTTTTAGAATTTTTGACGTTTAAATTACATATTAGTGTACACTGGAAGATACTTGTAAACACATGTTTTATGTAAAAGATGTGTGTCGTCATACCAGTATACGATAGATTATAACTTGAGTTTAAGGATCATAAAGCCACTTTAAAACATAGATTTGACGTCATAAGGACACGTTGATAGTGGCAGATTACGTCTGATTTTAGTAATTAAGTAGCATGACGATCACTGAATCTTATTGTCTGAGACATCTAAACTGCCTAATCTTATAAGACCGTCGGAATCAAAACTGTCGAGGTTTTCTTCATCGTAGATAAAAATAAATGGTAAATTTGTGTTTAAAAAGCGGGCGAGATTAGCAAACTTGATGCTACCAGCAATCTCAGTTTTTTTCACTGGCATTTCCTTGAGGGTCTTAAAGGCCGGAGTCTTAAGCAGCATTGCGGGATGAGCCACTACAGCGTTCTTATCCGCCCCGTTCTTGATCTTGTCGTGGAGGAAGCGGGTGGAAGGGTTTTCTGCCAAGGAAGAGAGGCCGCGTTCTAGAATGTAGGCCTCAAGGTCTGTAGCCTCGGGAGAGCTCTTCATCACCAGGACGGCTGGTTCATGGAGTACATCTCGAAGACTCGCGTGCTGGTTACGGAGGTGATTATTCGAGAACTGGAAGTCATTGAAACTCTTGAAGGAAAGAAGTTCTGGAGTCAGTGGGAGATTGAACATGTGTGTCTGTGGGTAAGAGGATCGAAGTTCCAGGAATGGAGAGAAATTGTTTCGGATGGAATTTCCTTCTAGAAGACCTGTGAAGTGATTGTAGCAATTAGTTGCAATATTTTGTGAATCCTTATTTTGTAAAATAACATTTAATTAATCGGAATATAAAATGTATATTACATGTGGCACGCATTCAGGAAATAGTAAATGCATACAAAATGTTGTTTGGAAAATGTAAAGGGAGAAATCACGTTGGAACCTTATTGTAGATGCTTACTTCGATCGCCCTGATGATGACAGTAATCATCTCTGAAACGTCGGTCAGTATTTAGTATACTATACGAGAAACATCACAGAACACGCCTTCTTAATACATTTAATATAACTTCTAATGAATTACAGAGCAAAATCAACGTTAAAATGCCCGTAATAAGTCCTTTGAATGACATCGTACAAGTAGGCCAGCCTGTACTTGGAAACGTCAGTAATAAATCATTTTTAAGTCAAAGGTGATAATAAGATCAGATATGAAAATGCCTGTTCACATTTTATTATAAGACCTATCTCAAAACCTGAAGTAAATATATTCCGAGACACATTCGTATCTGTTATTGTGAGTGGATGTGAAGTTTGATGTCTGTCTCCCTCTAGGAGAGGGCCCCGCGGCTTTAGGAAAATAGTTGGGTTCACGAGAGGAAAATAACAGGAGAATGGAGATCATTGCTAATGAGGAAATATATGTTTATCTTATTCGGTGATTTTATTTAAATAATCATATGACTATGAAATGGAGGGTGAATGCGAATGAGAAATATTTACAAATTCTGATCAGGTAACATAAAGGGAGAAACCAATGCGTAGATGAGAGAATAATATTAAAATTGACACGAGAGAAATATTGTGTGAATGTGTGAATTGGATTAAAATGTTTCATGTTAGAGGGCAGTTACAAGCTGTTATGAACAGTCGGGCAACATAATGGCAAGAAATTTATTTAACAACTCAGTAAATGTCAAGATTTTTAACAAAGACTTTGCCGTGGAGTCCGTCGCTGATTTGAAAATAAACAAAACAACATAAATTTTTGAACGAAATTATAATTCCAATTTCCCTAATATTTAGTTTTCATAATGTAATTACTATACGTCTAAGTAAGTATATAGCTTCTTGATAGTTCTGGTTGACCATTACATTTCTTGCACCCGGTCAGTCTCAGTAGGAAAGCCAATTACGACTGATTCTGTTTCCGATGTACCAACGGGAAATTTCTGACAATTTTAATTATTTCACATGCCCCTATGTATCACTTTTAATTGCGGTTATCCAGTGAGGATGATTATGACGTCTGTAATAATTTAATAACCAATATCCTGAAGGCGTTTTATATCATATATACATGTATACTCTCAGCAGTGATCAGATATGGAAATAGTGGTCTTCTGAGTTGTGACGCCAAAAGAATTTGTAGGTGGGTAGCAACGTTTGCAGGTACATACTGCTTCCATTTTCAGGGCTAAAGTCTGATATTAAATACATGTATTTGTGAAAGTATCCCAATTCAATCTGTGGCTAGCTCTGGGTGAAATAGTTGTTGATCCTTCGAATTCTTATACCAGGAAATTAGGTAATTAACAACAGCATTAAATTTTCTGGGTCAGTTTGGCACTAGGAATTAGAATAAGTCTGTTTATTATAATTTAAATTAGTTATGAAACGATTTATATGAATTATGCTTTATTTTTAGAATTTTTGACGTTTAAATTACATATTAGTGTACACTGGAAGATACTTGTAAACACATGTTTTATGTAAAAGATGTGTGTCGTCATACCAGTATACGATAGATTATAACTTGAGTTTAAGGATCATAAAGTCACTTTAAAACATAGATTTGACGTCATAAGGACACGTTGATAGTGGCAGATTACGTCTGATTTTAGTAATTAAGTAGCATGACGATCACTGAATCTTATTGTCTGAGACATCTAAACTGCCTAATCTTATAAGACCGTCGGAATCAAAACTGTCGAGGTTTTCTTCATCGTAGATAAAAATAAATGGTAAATTTGTGTTTAAAAAGCGGGCGAGATTAGCAAACTTGATGCTACCAGCAATCTCAGTTTTTTTCACTGGCATTTCCTTGAGGGTCTTAAAGGCCGGAGTCTTAAGCAGCATTGCGGGATGAGCCACTACAGCGTTCTTATCCGCCCCGTTCTTGATCTTGTCGTGGAGGAAGCGGGTGGAAGGGTTTTCTGCCAAGGAAGAGAGGCCGCGTTCTAGAATGTAGGCCTCAAGGTCTGTAGCCTCGGGAGAGCTCTTCATCACCAGGACGGCTGGTTCATGGAGTACATCTCGAAGACTCGCGTGCTGGTTACGGAGGTGATTATTCGAGAACTGGAAGTCATTGAAACTCTTGAAGGAAAGAAGTTCTGGAGTCAGTGGGAGATTGAACATGTGTGTCTGTGGGTAAGAGGATCGAAGTTCCAGGAATGGAGAGAAATTGTTTCGGATGGAATTTCCTTCTAGAAGACCTGTGAAGTGATTGTAGCAATTAGTTGCAATATTTTGTGAATCCTTATTTTGTAAAATAACATTTAATTAATCGGAATATAAAATGTATATTACATGTGGCACGCATTCAGGAAATAGTAAATGCATACAAAATGTTGTTTGGAAAATGTAAAGGGAGAAATCACGTTGGAACCTTATTGTAGATGCTTACTTCGATCGCCCTGATGATGACAGTAATCATCTCTGAAACGTCGGTCAGTATTTAGTATACTATACGAGAAACATCACAGAACACGCCTTCTTAATACATTTAATATAACTTCTAATGAATTACAGAGCAAAATCAACGTTAAAATGCCCGTAATAAGTCCTTTGAATGACATCGTACAAGTAGGCCAGCCTGTACTTGGAAACGTCAGTAATAAATCATTTTTAAGTCAAAGGTGATAATAAGATCAGATATGAAAATGCCTGTTCACATTTTATTATAAGACCTATCTCAAAACCTGAAGTAAATATATTCCGAGACACATTCGTATCTGTTATTGTGAGTGGATGTGAAGTTTGATGTCTGTCTCCCTCTAGGAGAGGGCCCCGCGGCTTTAGGAAAATAGTTGGGTTCACGAGAGGAAAATAACAGGAGAATGGAGATCATTGCTAATGAGGAAATATATGTTTATCTTATTCGGTGATTTTATTTAAATAATCATATGACTATGAAATGGAGGGTGAATGCGAATGAGAAATATTTACAAATTCTGATCAGGTAACATAAAGGGAGAAACCAATGCGTAGATGAGAGAATAATATTAAAATTGACACGAGAGAAATATTGTGTGAATTTGTGGAGTGGATTAAAATGTTTCATGTTAGAGGGCAGTTACAAGCTGTTATGAACAGTCGGGCAACATAATGGCAAGAAATTTATTTAACAACTCAGTAAATGTCAAGATTTTTAACAAAGACTTTGCCGTGGAGTCCGTCGCTGATTTGAAAATAAACAAAACAACATAAATTTTTGAACGAAATTATAATTCCAATTTCCCTAATATTTAGTTTTCATAATGTAATTACTATGTCATTGGGACTCTGTAAGAAGGACTTAAGTCAATATAAATTCCGTTTGACTTGAGCCCTTTCTACAGGACACCAAAGATATTTAATGTTGTTCTTGCCTACATCACGGATGAAAATATTTGTCACAGTATATTATACAAGCTTTTGTTAACACGGTAACGAAACTTTTGTATGGATAAATAGCGGAGAATTTATTGACCAGCTGAGCGATCATCAGCTTCTTAATAAGGAATCTGCAACACGGAGCTAATCATATTCCAAATAATTACATTTTTAAAGTACCTTGGAACGATGTATTTTTTTTCAGTCGGTGTCACGTACATTAATAAATGAATCGAATTTTTAAATTTAATTATGAATTTGTCGCATTTGTTCGCGACTTGGCCATGTTTAGTTCAATGTACATACATATATAGACGGAACGTCACGTAAATCAAATGGGCACTACAGAATGAACTTAAATTTTCTTCCTAACTAATTTATTCTTTAATCAAACTGATTGTGACTTACCATAGATAGGGAGTTTTCTTTTGCTAGGGCTCATCGCCACAGCCAGTCCCAAAGCGACCAGAAGAAAAATACAAGACTTCATACTGCTGCTCGTATGTTCTTTAACTGTTCCAAACACTCTGAACCTATAGTTTATATATCCTGCAAATATATGGCCTGCTAACCTGTGGTTATTTTCCGTTGAATGAAGGCAGTGGGTGGGAATATTATGGCATATCCAACACGTATTTGTTAGAGAAGCATACTTTTCCACTACTAATTAAGCTCAGTCTAAGACAAGTGGAAATTTTTGAAGACAATATTTTCATCAATATAGACATCGATTATGAAATATACAGAAACATTTCGTAAATTATTAATTATTTCCTGCTAAATATTCGAAGATTTTTCACTTCTGAAAAGAGCTTTAAATTTTTAATTGTTATCTTTAATTTAAAAACACTTTGATATTATTTATATTAAGATCATAAATTTAGCGAAAGTGATAATTTGTGTCGGTCCGTCCGTCTCATTTTTAACTTTCAAGCCCTCGACCGACTTTACTGAAATTGTTTGTCGTGTCTACGTTAAACTTGTTAGGACAAAATTAATTTTAAACGCTACTGGTCCATTTTAATCACTGATTTCTTTGAATTACTGATCCTTGGTTTATTCATCGATGGTTTAATTGTCCAGGTTATGGGGCGTCTCATGATTGCGAGGATGATTAATTAAATAGTGTGTGAAAACACGCGATCGTTGCCTGTTTGAAGACACCCTATGTACGGTTTCGGTAGTAGTAAGTAGGGTTTTAAATTTTTTTCTAAGTTTAAGTAAAGTTGTAACGTTAGAATTGAGTAAGTACTCTCCAGTCAAGTTGAAGGTTTCACAGAAATCAACTTACGCTTGGAAAATTGAGTGACGAGATCTGCCTTCTTGGAATGTTTCCATCAGAACAACACAGGAACCCACTAAAATACTTTTATTTTTGATAAATTAATAGAATTTCAACGTCATACTGAGACTGAATTAATTTATAAGCTTTAATGTGATTTTTATGGTTTAGTGTAGTGATGAATATACTTCTTTTAAAATACGGACAATTTTAAAAGATGGAAACTCTTTGCAGGTCGAATGTGAAATCATATAAATGAAATTTCTGTTTCATTAAACGGTTGTCGTGCTTTGAATTAACGGGAATTACAGAAGTTGGACTGCCCTGTTGTCTTCGTCGCTAAGAATTACTCCACAGAAGTGCAGAGTGGAACTGGACGTAAAGCTCCACATATTCCTGACCTTGAAATTATATGCGTATGGAATGATCGACCAATGCCCTAACCGAGATGCCAGTAGGAAAAGGGGACTTGGTGATTTTTAATTAACAGAATATAAGTCCATACTTATTAGCACTGTGAATACATAACACGAGTTACATTTTTATGCTTTGTTTGTACTAAGAGCTACATCTGAACGCATAATGGGAGGCCACTTTTGTTAGTATGCGTGTTTTATCTTCGTTAACACGACTCTGATTTTGGTTAAATTCATTACTGTGACTGCATATTAAAATTTATCAAGGAAAATTAATTTTATTCATATTCATCAATTGCAAAAACCGCTTTACACAAAACTACAGTTTGTAAGAAGTTATATAGCTCTTATATGAAAAATTTGTCGATGTGGTACATGTTTAATAACTAGGGGCTCCTCCCCTACTGTCGTCACTCACGAGCCCCGTCATGGCGCCTGATCCTTCCCCCCTTCCTCTTACTTTCCTAAATTTCCTCCCCTCCCTTAGCCTCTCCTTGTTTCAGGGATTCAGAGACAAAAATGAGGGACCTGAACAGTAATTATAAATAGGCTAATATTTCATGTTCATCGGACACATTTGCTCTACCATATCCAATAACTTATTCCTGTCATTGAGTAGCTCGTCGTGGTCTACCTGAGCTCCGTTCATATTTGCTACACGCCACAATTCTGCCAAAGCCTCCCCGTTTCGTTCCGTTCCTGGTACAATCACAGATGTCAGCGCTGTTGTTTTGTTGCCTATCTTCTACTGTTTATAAATAACGCGCAGTCACTTTTACCATTATCTCATGAATGATAATTACGTTTGTAATATAATGTAGAGAGAACCAACTACCGTCAGAATTAGGTAGGCTGGTATAGCTACTATTGGCAGAGCCATCTACCGGCAGATGCCTTGTATTACCACACTCTCTAGCACAACATGATTTATTATTATTATTCAGTGTTCTGTCTTACGACATGTCCATTGCTCTGCCCAAAAAGAGCTCTCCAGTTTTCCCTATTCTCAGCTTCTCGTTTTAATTCCTGGAACTTCATCTTCTTTCCTTGTTTCAGATCGTCGGTTAGCTGTATCAGTCTTCTTCCCAGTCCTCGCTTTCCTTCAACCTGGCCTTCGATGATATCACTCAGTAACCCATTCCTTCTCATAATATGTCCCAGCCAGTTAGCTTTCCTTCGAGTAATCGCCTGCAGAATGTTTCTTTGCTCGTTGACTCTCCTCAATACTTCTTCGTTGGTCACTCGATCCGTCCACCTGATCTTCTCTATTCTTCTCCAACACCACATTTCAAAACTCTCCACGTATTTCTGTTCCTTCTTCCTGAGTGTCCAAGTCTCTGCTCCATACAGCGCGACACTCCATACGTAACACTTCACTAGTTTCTTCTTCATCTCCAAGCCCAACTTGCTAGTGAGAAGTATCCTCTTCTTGACGAAAGCTGCCTTGGCCATGGCTATCCTCGCTTTTACTTCCTTGGTGCATAGGGCGTCCGTCGTGACTATGCTTCCCAAGTACTTGAAATGCTCCTTCTTGGTGCATAGAGCATCCGTCGTGAACAACATGATTATAGAAAGAAAATGTAATTTCCGACTCCGGGTAGTTTGTTTACATTTTGGGTCGTCCTCAGTTTGTGGATGGTCAGCTGGTGTGAACAGCTGTGCAATAATACATTTATATTTGTTACCTGATTTAACGAGTATGTGATGTTTATTTGTTTCTGTTTCTGTTTAAGAAAATATAAAAGGTATTTATTTATTTAATTAATAATTTATTGTGATACTTTATGTAAGTTGTATTGAAAGCACGGTGAATGTTAACGTTATTCACTTATATATACGTTCTGAATATAATATTAGATGATAGTACACAGCAAACGTAAAACAAATGAGATTGTTGATTTAAAGAAGTTCAGTCTAAGAATTATAAGCCTACGTCACCTCGATAATAAGAAATAGGAAATCCCATGAAGTCTATTTCAATCGCGTGTTTATTTACATGGAAGACGCCAATATCTTCCATTATACAAATAAACATTAAGGGTCAGTGTCATTTCACTTGTTGGTACGCTTAGGTAGACGCTTGAGATACTATATTTACATTTATCAATAGAATTGTGCAACTGTCCTTAGAGGATATTCTGATGTAGTAACGAAGAAATTTGCATAAGACCGGGACATATATTAATACATATAATGCAAAAAATTGACAGTGCCATTAAAATATCAGGTTAGAAATATACCGTAGTTTAAAACAATATTTTACGGTATAAACTCATTTAAAAAGTATATGAAAATAATATAATGGAGTGGTCATTGCAAAGAAATGAGGGTTTAAAAAAAGTATAGAACATAAGGTAGCAACTACAGACTCTCATTAAGTTAATTCTAAGTGTCTGTAACACTAACATATTTATATAAATAAATAGAATTGGTCAAGGATGTTTCAGAAGGTGGAGGTTTGTGAGCATGGACTATATATATATATATATATAACATGTATGTGACATACTTCGTAAATTCAGCCATTCATTCATTTAAGACTCTATTTGTCTGCTGAGCTTCGTCAAATCAGTTTTTCAGTATCGATGATTGTTCCTTGAAATTTTTGAAGTGAGAGAAGGATAGGCGTACATGTTCTGACACATAAGATCGTTCTGTGACTGGGCAGGTTAGTATAGCGATTCTAATATTGCTATCCTGCACGAGTCTGTTTTTAATTCCACTTCCGAGGTTTGGATAGCAACCATTAATAGGCCATAACTGCCTACTTTCAAAAACTTTTCCTCTCGTTATTTATTATTGTATATAATTCTTAGATTTTTATGAAAAACTGAGCCTGTTTTAACAGACAGTAGAAAGTTCTCGGCTGTTTATTACTCCATCTTCAGGGTTCCAGCCGCCGCCATTGACGGATATGTGACAGCGTTGTGTCAGAATGGCCTGAGCTATTTCGACGGCAGACTTAAAAATTCATTATACTCAGACTTAGGGAGTTGTTAAAATGCAAATTTTTATGAAATGAGAGACGTGTGGGTATTTGGACGCCTGTGAAGAATTTTTTGGAAATGAACAGCAGCTGATTCTCATTTGCAGAGCTGTCAGCTACAAACGTCGAGACGTGAATACGAAAGGACAGGAGGGAGAGAGTATTAATCTTTCTATTTCAGCAATGTTTAGAAATAAAACGTCAATAATTTCAGTAAACTAAATCTATAAAAAGTATTTTAGTCATGGATAAATATTTATCCGGAACATGGCTGTCGTCTGGGTTGTTGCGCCGATGTTTCAGAGGTCCTTGCTGCCTCATCATCAGGGCGATCGTCCTGATGATGGAGGCAGAAAACAGCCTTCTTCGGACTCACCGCCGCGAAAACCTCAAATCGTAGGCATTTATACGTCTGCGTGTTATAAGTACGAAATACCATCTGGTTCCTTCCTTTTCGCCAGAGTGGAGGATTTCTTACAGCATTAGAGAGTTATCTGAACTGAGGTTTTGTCTGCACTTTCAAGTAAACTACGAGCCGTAAAGAAAATGAGATTAAGATGATAAGACAGTTGAACATGGAGCTGCGAGTTTCTCATCTAGCCCCACTTCTTCATATGTGTAATTTTACAGTCTGTTTGGTAATTTAAATTAGTTTCACCAAGTTTCATCTTACAGATTTAATTAATAATATGCTCTACAGGCCCATATTCCTTTGTATAATGCAGTCTGAGATTGCTAAAGACAAAGTGCTGAGAATGATATTTAGACTTAAGAGAGACGAAATAAGAGGAAATGGAGAAAATTTCATATATATGAGCTTTATATTTTTTACTCTTTACCAAGAATTATGAAGGTAACGTAATAAAGTAGGAAGATATTGCCTACGTATGTAATACTTTTACAGGCAATTAGAAATTTATACACGTCATTCGGAAAACCTGAAACAAGGCGTAGACAATATGATAATATTAAAATGTACAGCCAAGTTGACGATGTGGACTAGCTTTACGTGGCTTTGGCTAAGGTCTAATGTTGTAAATAACTTCGGATTCCATAAGAAAGGGAATTTATTGTCTAGCTGAGCGATTGATAACTTCTCAGGGTGGAATCCGCTACATGCAATTAGAGTACGTACTTTTGTAAATATGTGTATCGTACTTAACAGCACACTTTTATCTCTACAGTGACCTCTAAAGTGAACCAGCGTCTTTTACACCGATGTTGTCATAGAAGGCAGACGATTTCATTGTCTGCTTTGTTTCTCTGCGGGAAGTAATGGTGCCTAAGTGATAGACTAAGAATAATATTTAATTAAATTACTAATTAAGTAAAAGCTAATACCGGAAATTTTCGCAGAAATAATTTTTTCTTCTGATATATTAATCAGTGTTTACATAATAATACTATTGGACTAAATGTTAGTATGTGTGATATGAACAGACACATTGATGGCTGTCTTTTTGGTTGTAGTGCCGTGTAGTCTGGTAGAAGTTTACAACCATCCATCTTCGTTTAATTTCATCTTTTAAGTTAAATGTAAATGCATTTTAAAAATACTGTGAAAGTATTATTTACTTGAAATGAGGAAAAAAAACTGCAAGGTATAATTTTATTTCAAAAGTCCATCAAGTACATTTATTATATTCACAAATATTGAACAGTTTATGAATTGGAATCGAACATATAGTCATTGATAATTCAGACTTTACCAGATCCACGTATTACAATGCTGATGAAATGTGGGAATAGTGATACAGATGTTTCTTGTCATTTTATGAAGGGCAATTCTTGGATATTTTGTATTTGTTATTACATCGTAAAATAAATTTTACTCAGCAATTTATATCAGAATCTGTACATATTTTACCGCTTAAGGTATTCAGTCAGGGCTCAGACTAGATGATAAGCATTTTGATTAATAGCTGGTATTAAGTGGCTGAACATCAGAATTAATGTTTCACAGAAACATGGTAAAATGCTGATATCTGAAACACATTTCTGAACACGAAAGGGAGCTGACTTGTTATTTTAAGTCAGAAAGATATGCTCTGATTATTTATATCTATTTGCAATAAAGCGTACGGAATGCTATTGAATTCAAGAGTATGTTGTTGTGAATATGGACAAAATTTCTTGTATTTAAAAGCATGACGCGCAGACCACTTTTTCATCTGCGATATCCAAGCTTCCAACTTTTACCAAGCCTTCAGATTCAAAAGTGCTTACGTCTTCCTTGTCATGGATGAATACGAAAGGCATGTTGGTGCTGATGACATTAACTAGGTTCGAGAACTTGATTCCAGAGGGAACCTCAAGCTTAACAACAGACATGTCCTTCAGGATCCTGAAAGCAGGGGTGTTGGACAGCACAGTGGGTTGTACCACGACTGCAGTCTTCTCAGAGCCGGTCTTTATCAGGTCGTGAATGAATTTGGTTTCAGGGTTCTCTGCCAATGAAGAGAGCCCGTTCTCCAAGATATAGGCTGTCAGCCCTTCAACTCCCGACTTTGATTTCAGTATCATCGTGACGGGTTTGTTATAAACGTCACGAATACTGATAGGAACGGATTGGAAGTCACTGCGAAGTACGTTGGGCACGAATGGGTAGTAAATGTTGTATGGGATGAAAGGATTTGCTGATACGGGGATGCTGTACGGGTAAACAGACTTCAAGCCGAAAAATGAGGACCCGACAGTGTCCGACGTGGACGATACTCCTGGAACACCTGAAAAGATTACACAGATTTTACAATCTCTCAGTTATAACGTGTCACATTATTTTAACATTACCAAGAAATCATGGTCATGACTGTTAATGACAGGAAATGGAACTTCATTCCATTTTAAGTTTGTTAATAGATGCTATATAAATGTAATCTATAAAATAAAATATTTTAGATTCAGGATATTATCCGGTGACGGACTCTTGTGAATAAGATAATGAAGAAGTAGGCTTTAAGGTTTTCACGGCGGTGAGTCTGAAGATGGCTGTCTCTGAGTTTAACGGGGTATCTGTGGTCCTTGCTGCCTCGATTGTGGCCACAGACCAAGTGATCTCTGAAACGTTGGTAAACTTCTACCAGACTACATGAAGCTAAATCCCAAGAAACAACCATCTTCACAAGCTACCTTCCGTAAATAATTACGACAGCTTCTCGTCCTCGGTAGTATAGTGGTTAGTATCCCCGCCTGTCACGCGGGAGACCGGGTTTCCATTCCCCGCCGGGGGGGTTCTTTATTATTAGAAGGCCTGAAATGTTTTTTATGACGAAGAATGACGTTCGTTGGGAGGTGACGTTATGCCGTGTGATTCATAGCTGGATACCAACGTTCGGGGAAACATTCCCTCTCCATTTTCAGTCTAGAATGATGAAGAACATCATCTTCACCGCCATGAAAACCTAAGTATTTCAGAAATGAAATGATTTTTGTCTCTAGTAGGTACGGTCTTGAATCACATCAGACCACTTCACGTTTGCTGCTATTCTAAGATCAATTTTTATGTTATCCGCACTTTCAAACTGACTTTTCTAACAATTTTTTTCTCAGAAACATCTCTCCTCTCTCTCAGTAGTAACCGAAGACGGTCATTTCAGATTAACTTGAGCCAGTTTAGTACCATCCCGTCCTCATACCCTGTTTTCCTAATATTTAACATATGTTATCATAGTATCCTACTTAGTCTGTGAAATGGCCACTATTCAGAACACTTATGTATCTTAATCCTGTATGAATCTTGTATCCCCCGATAGTACTTGATTTTTTGTACCGTTAATGTATTGTAGTGTAGTCTGCCACCATATTCTGAAACACTCGGTTAGTCGGTCACTTATTGACAATTAATTCTTTCGTGAGAGTCGTTTAATTATTATTGCCCTGTCACTGTTCACAACGTGTATAAAAATTTATTAAAGCAAGGAAAAATGTAAAATAATATTTCTGCATCGTATTCTAGAGGAAGCAGTTAAAATTTTGATGAAGGTTTTTTTTGTTATTTTGTACAGTTATGTCAAGCGAATGCTTTTATGGTACCCTAAATGGAGTATACCATGAACAGAACATTTCAAAAATTTACGAACATATAATTTATAACTTTCACTTCTCATCCGATACTCTAAACGAAAGAAGTTGACAAAATACATATTGAGAAGTTCTAAAAGCGATCTGGCAAACGGTGACTTACCGAAAACAGTGAGCTTCTTGACGGTGGTTTCCGTGGCGGAGGTAAGCCCCAACGCGAAGAGAAAAACAAGGCAGGATTTCATGTTGTTGCTGGTTGTTCGAAAACTTGACCCATGACCAAGGACCTTCAGACACGCGGTTATATACTCTACCAGTTCGTTACCCCCACCTGAAGGTATTTTCCACTTGTAGAAGAAAACAGTTGGCGAGAATGGATCAGTGCTGTTTGTGATCCGGTGTACTGTGACCCGTAACGCCTGTTTTGTTACGATTAAAGACGGGTGTACGTAAGAACGGTTTAAGAATTTAAATAACGACATTCTAAAAATTTAAGCAGTTTCGGTTGATTACTTTATAGAGACTCTTATTTAAGTTGCATAGCTGCTACTAATGCCACTTTAACACTCCTAAACAAATTATTAGCGAGTAACAGCTTCCTGACAAACGCTGATAACGTAAAGTGTGCGATGAACAATTGGAGATTTTACATTAAATAGATCATAAAAATACCGAGACTGTATTTGTAGTCTGTAATAAATCAAGAAGGGTTAGATCAGCGGACATTTGTCACAAAAGAAGTATATATGTAGTTTTTGTTGTGATTTTTAAGGGTACGTGCCACTTGAAATACCTGATAGTTGATTGGAGATGGAATTTGAAATTGTTTTTAGAAAAACAGGGTTTTGAGGCTGTGGGCTTTGTTGCCCAAATGTCAAATGGCGTGCTTTTTTGAACAGATTTTTAAACTTTAGGTGTGTGAAAAAGCCTGATATTTTTTGATCGGTTGAGTAAATGATAAGCGAACATCACTGGACTGTGTTTTGACTCGCAGCCGGGAAAATCACAAATCCTAAATGTACCATTCTTTGAATTACAGCGGTAATTAAAATAGATGCCTATTATTTAATCTGATGCTTCGTATTCTGTCTGTCTACACAGAATGAATCTATTTACGATCCACAAATTGTCAGTCCCTCAGATTTTTTGAAACGTGTTTTCTAACGTGGTATGACAGAATTCAATTTTATTACTGAGCACCATGTTTGTTTTCATGGTAATTGGTTGGGATGTGCTCCAGATGTCGCTTCAAGAGCTACAGTTATATGCGACGAAATCAGTTTACTTTTAAATTCTAATTACAATTTCCCATTATATATTTATCGTTACGGTCTGCGCTGATGCGTGGAAACAAGAATAACAGTTTTGACACTGTCAGAAGTGTTGTAACAGTTTCAACAAAAAGTATTTTTTTCCCTCTTCTAAACCATCATACCATGAAAATGTATGCAGGAATGGAGTTAAAGTAATGGATGGATGTGATTTTTAGTCGCTTTATCTGCAGGAAAACAGCACCCGATACTCGTTGGTTGTAGACCCCAACGGGTCCCAAAATCGGTCTGGACGTGCAAGCTTAGAAAGAAAATCCAGACTCCTAGAAATCGAAACCCGATCTGTCTTTGCGTAATTTCGTGGACAATCATAGGTGACTGTTCGACCTAGAACGTGGGTCTTGGCCACTTGGGTACTGGGAATATGGATTTGAAATCCACTCAAGAGGCTGATGATTGTGTTACACTTCAACATCAAGGCGGCCTGGTTTTTCCAAGAACTGTAGAGCCACAGGCAAAAATATTAATCATCATGAGACATTGTATAAAATGAAACCGACTTAAATTATTATAAGTCGTAGTGTTAAGAAGGAAGAAAATCTGAAAAGAATAGTATGTAATATAAAAAGAGAAATTTTAACGCTAGATATTGGAAAATGGCTATCATCAATAAGAATGTTCCAAAAATGTATTTGTCTTTAACGGAAGACTATGATCTTATCTTACAATGATATACTTACTTCTAAGTCGCAACATTAATAATCGATAAGAATTTTTCTACAAGGCTGATAGCATATGAATGATGTACTTAACTGTACAGACAAGAGACAGATATTTTTTAATCTCTGGAGTTGTTATTGAATTTTGATTGCCTGTTTCCTTAGGGTCATGCAGTGTCTAAGCCATGTTATAAACTGAAGTAAAAACTTTTCTACGTGAACTAGATATAAAAACTTTTGTAATTAAGATAAACTTTAAAATGTTGTAGCTGAATGAATATTAATCATAAGGCAAGAAAACTGACGTTTTATATAGAGAGCTGGGTTTGTTTCGACGTATAGGTATATTACTCTTAATTAATTAAATTACTTTACTTTTGATAAATGAAAGAGAAGTGAGTTTCAAAATTTATTATAATGGTAGAAAACACATCCAAACTTATTATCGAACTTGACATACGTGTGTGAGATGTAAGGATTTCAGGGCGATGATGTTGAAGGCTTTCTCACCGTTTGTGACGCCTAACAGACCAGGCGGTGTTACGACCAACAAGACCACAATTAACATGAAGTAGCAGTTTTATTATTTTGTTTTAGAATATTTTATTTTTACGTACTTGAAGATTTGTTTTAATGTCCACTTTTTAAATATCTGTAGTATTTCATAGTGTCCAGTGTAGACTGCATCAGTTTCTTGATATACTTAGATTTGTGGTTTATTTAATGACGCTGTCAGTAGCTTAGTCTATATATCGTCGAATGATACGATTATTAAAAAATAATGAATTCTTAAGGGTATGGAGATAAGCTCTCGAAGCATAATTTAAGTTACTATTTCTGTATTTACTAGAAGGGACCGTGGAAAACTATGAAGAATTTCAATCCGGATAGCAAGTCTTTGGGTCGAGATTCAAACCAGGAACCTACTGAATATGAATATTCGCCTCCTAAGTTTTGTAGAATATAAATTTTGTCGAAGTTTCGTAAACATTGTTGATATTAAACATTTTTAATTTTATTCTTTGATAGTGCAGGAATGGATAATATAAGAAGACAATGATGTAATGTCCAGATTTGATACTGCAAAGGAACTTATGAAGGAGGAAGTATTGACTGAAGTACGCTTGCTTATTCGTAATACGCATTTCATATATATTATATTATCCATCAGATAAAATCTCAGTTTTACAAACAGACCATTGAGGTGTTATTTTGTAAAATTGTATCCCGGTGTCTTTTACCCCTACTTCCAACATTAGAGGCACAAGACAATAGAACGAAGAACAAAGCAGAAGATACACCAGCATTCTTACACTATGTGATCGAACCAGAATCACACTATGAAAGATAATTCGAATAAAAAATAAATAAATATGTATACAAGCTACTTATTCTCTTCTTTGCATCTGGTTTTCCTATAATAGAGATACCTAGTAAATAGTAACACGGTCATCACTTTTAATATCAGAAATAAATATCGATAATAATGACATTGATGAAATAATGTGACATGATGCATCTGTTGTTGATTGTGATTTTAGCCTGCAGAAAGTACTCACAATTTTGGGACTCATATATTTCCAAAATACACATAGTTATTACTTTTCTATAAATGTGAGGAGAGGAAGGCATTAATGATGGCTCCGATGTGGATTCTGTTAGCATCGAACCCGAGACCACTATTACGGAAGGCTGATTTATTTCCACCACACTACAAAATACAGATATTAGAGGTTCAATGAGTTTCATTCAACATTCATATGGACCGCGTTCGGCCCGCGATCTCTAGTGTGAATGCGCATACTAAATTATTTTTCCAACAGGTAGACTTCATCCGTAAACTACTTGTTCAGTAACCTTGAGCTGAGTATCAATAACACTTCTGTTTGTCTGGGATGTATAGGAATAAACAAGAGAGACGTGTTTGCTGTGTTTTGTGTGATCGTAATAGATTGAACATTTGAAAGAGCTATATAGTATTACGCTGCTGTAGATAAAGTGAAATTAGTGCATCATAATGACATGAAACTTTCTCATTAATCAATGTAATATTTTTCTGAACTTCTCATACTCATGAGTGAGTTCAAACAAGTCTCAAGTACTGCATCGCGTGTGCTTGGTCACCCTTTCCCACAAACTAGGCTAAAGGAAAAATGTAAATTCAGCGGTGGAACTGCGAGACAGGTCTATTATCCCTATGATGGATCAGTTCATGAAACATACAACACAAAGTTCTGAGCATCGTAGATGAAACCATTATCCAGTTAAGTGGAATCTGATTGTAAAACCCCGAAATTTCAAAACCGCTAAATACGAGATTTCAATGCGTTATATCAGCGTCTTGTGTGGGTGGTTGTCAATACTGCGTAGTATTCGGGAGGTCCCGGGTTCAAATATTGACCGGATATAGGTTATTTTAATTCAGATTTTCGTGATTTTCCCGGACCGCGCAGGAAGGCACGGTACGTCATTAAGTGCACAATCGCGTCCTTTCATGGTTATTTTAATTCAGATTTTCGTGATTTTCCCGGACCGCGCAGGAAGGCACGGTACGTCATTAAGTGCACAATCGCGTACTTGGTTATTTTATTTACAATTTAAAAATCTAAATACGTGACAATAAACAATAAAGCGCTACAAGAATATACAACAGAGGAGTTTTGCGTAATTTTCCAAATAATCCCGTGAAAAAACATAATTTTTAAAAGTGAATGTGATTGTTTTTTGATACGGGTATGGAGAAAATTATACAATAAATGAGCTCCATAGTTGTACTATTTAACAGATATTATTAGGGTTATCAAATCAAGGAAGGTGGGACAAAATGCGTACACAATTTCGGTTGAAAAATCTGAAGGGAACAGATCACTTGGAAGACCTAGGTATAGACGGCAGGATAATATTAAAATAAATTTTAGGTAAATGGGATTGGAGATTGTGCACTGAATTCATGTGGCTCAGGATAGGGCCCGTGGCTTTGTGTAGCGAACACGTTAATGAACCTTCGGGTTCCATAGAAAGAGACAAATTTCTTGTCTAGCTTAGAGTACTTTTGGCCTCTGAAGGCTAATCTGGTCCATGTAATGTTTGAAGAGAATAGTTAATTCGACTCGTGGGACGGTTATTTCCAGACGATAAGTATTTTCTGCCCATGGACATAAAAGCATTAACGGCCTGAGGGCGTGAATGCTGCACTCCGCAAACATACGTAGGATGTTCATTTCTGGGCCGATCACTGGCTTGCAAGATAAGTTAGATAACTCTGCCTGCGTCATGAAGTACCTTTTATTTCTTTGGAATTATGCGGTGTCAAATGTTTATTGTTCAATGCGGATTTAAGAATAATGAAATCAAAAAGAACATGGTAGAGGTATGAGGTGAAGGAAAAGAGATCACTTGGGAGACCAGGGCATAAATGGAAGGATAATAAAATGGATTTGAAAGTAGTAGTATGTGAGAAGTAGATTGGGTTTGAGAAAGGGCCCAGCGGCCAGAGTCGGATTTAGCCGGATCACTTAGTCTACTGGGAGACTACCAGATGCTGAAGAAGGGACGTTTAGGTATTACAGGAAACTTACTGTTAAGTTGTTATTTTTCCAAGTTTGAAAAAAAACAAGTAACATCTTAGGTAAGATACGTAAAATGATATTCTTATCGCATGGGCTGTTCATTGACCTGAGATACGTGCAACATCATTAGTTATCTGTTTTGAGTAGTAATAATGAACTTTCCATTACGAAGGCTAACAGACGCTGTCAATGTCACATTTATATGAGCCAGGAAGACATCGTCGAACAGTGTCAGGTTCTCCCTTCGTTCGTACCAGACAGACAGTTTTGCATAGCCGTGATGAAGGTTTGCGTTCTGATCTTTATGGTTGGGGCAGTCGCTGCTACGCAGGTACCAGCCCCCGCTACTACCAAGATCACATTCTTTGGTGAGTTAATCAATCTAATTCGGGTTTTCATCCATAATGTCTGTCGCGTAATTTACAATAAGTAGCTAACTTAGATATACTGATTAATTAACCGAGTAGCTGATAGTCACGCAGCTGATCAATAATTACCACTGTAATTGAAGCTGAAGTCTTCATCCTGAATCAGTTATATCCAGTCTTCACATTCACACCCTGTTTATGTAGCACCGGTTTTGTTACCATGTGGTCTGTTCCTTTTGAAGGACCGCGGTAATCTGATTGTTCAAAAGTAGCATAATCATTAGTCCTTTATTTGTGGGGTGGTATGTGCTTTCTGGGGTGAAATTGTCTTGGTCTCTAAGGATTTAGGGTTAGTTTAGTGATAAGATTAAATACATTTTCGTTACCACGTCGACGTTATCTGTGATTTAATGATTGTAATAGCTTGAGGTTAAGTATTATAAACAAAGAAGTTGTTTATTATTTTTGTCCTGATTTTATTTTTTCTTTCGTATTATCAACACCTTCTGCTTTAGTGTTTATGTATCCCGTAATAAAGCATACGAAGTTTTACATCCATAAAAACAGATAAAATTGTATTAAAACACCGTAAAATGAATAGTATCAAATTGTAACTGAATAACTTAAAATTATTTTACTCTACCAGAGGCACCCGAACCCACTGCGAATGAAGCAATAGGCATCAATGGAATTATGACCCAGCCTGTGGTTGCTCTGGTCAAAGAAAGAAGTGGTATTGTGGCCTACGTACTCGAGAAGGGGATGACATCTCTGGTAACTGACCTCAGCCCCGTCATCCTTCGTCTGAACGAAATTCTGAGAGAAAACGATAAAACGGCTCTGATCTTTAACCCAGTGACCCTCGCCGCCGACACTAACCCGAATTTGCAGCAAGTGAGAGAACTGCCCATCGTCAAGGTCGTGGCTCCTGAGAACACGCGGGTCTCCTCTGTAGCTAGAATCTCGCTCAGCACGTTGCCTATCGTTATGCTCTTCGAGAGGGAGGACTTCGCTTCTCGCAAATACCAAAGCTTGGTCAGCTATGGTGAGGTCGACCTGGCTACATTTGCTCCCACAATTGTTTAAAAAAGCCAGACGAAGGCTTGTTAAGTTGCTGTTAATACTTGTAAGAAATGATCTGAATAAATTTTAATATCTAACAATATTTCTTTGTTTATATATACGCGCATATAACTTTCCGAACGACGCAGTGCAGTGGTTAGCACTTCAGCATTTTATTCGGGAGGTGCTGTTGCGAATATCAGCCCGGCCATTACCTTTTGACCAAAGCTTTTCATAATTTTCCTCACTCACTCCAGACAAAATGTGGAACAGAACCTTAGATAGGCCACAACCGTTTTCGCTAAAGTCCATCCTTACCATTTATACTGGCGTAGTACCAAGGGCAACAACATTATCCAAAGTCTGTTGCAACAGTGTGACCCACTGACGTCTTTGTAAAAATGAGATTAAATTTAATTGTTGTGACGGAGAACCTGTCATTGTCGGAAATAATATTCTTCAAGGTCATTGTTGCAACATTGCAGTTAAAGATGTGACAAGCAGATATGCAATGGTCATGAGTTGTCCTTCGCTCACGCTAAAGCGCAAATCACACCTGAAAAGGATGTTCTGATTATTACAGACCCTAAATAAGATAATTGTCAATAACTAGGCCTAGTGAGAGGTAGCACCGAGTACTTTATTAACTAATTATATCGGCATCGATGCGTTTACCCACAGACTCATGTAATTCCATCACGCACAGAGTTTAATTTAACTTTATCTGTATGTGTGTGTGTGCATTTGTCACGGAGCACAGCATGTGAGTGGGAAGATGACATCCATTTCCAAGTTCGTCAGTTTGTACATTTTCATTTCGGAGTAACTACAGTTTTATCTCATTAAATTTTGAAAGCAGTTTCACGGTTGTTACAGCGCTACCTTGTTTTATACAAAGTGAAACAGCGCTTCTTTTTTGGATGCCAATGCGCATTCTAAATACATTTATTCTACATAGATGTAGGATATGAAAATGGCCAACCGATGAAGTCTTAAGCTTAGATAAACCTTATCAAAGCTTGAAGATGGCTATTGTATGTGGTGTTTCGCCGTCTACTCTAATTCTAGTTTATTTTGGTGCTGCCTCCATCATCATCCGTTCTGATGACGAAGGCAGCAATCACCTCTGAAACGTCGGTAAACATCCACCAGACTACACGGCGCATCGTCTCAGAAATCATCTTCATGCTTGCCGCCTTGAGAATCTGATATCGACCTTATACTCTTTTTCCCTTAATTAATGAGAATCATCAAATTTGTAATTTGTCTGGATTTTAAATCCGGTATCAATTTAATATTTCTCACAATTACGTTAAGATACGTCTATTAATTAAATCTGCTGGACCTGAACACTGCCTCTCTTCCGGACCCGGTGGCTGCCTCACCAAGTCTTTGCAGAGACCTCCAGTCAGAGACATGGTCATACAGAGATTTGATCTTGCAGAAAATTAGTCCACAGAGACAGTGTAGGGTAAGCTAGGTTAGGTTAGGTTAGGTTAGGTTAGGCTAGGCTAGGCTAGGTTATTATAGGCTAAGCTAGGTTAGCTGTTAGGCTAGGTTAAGTTAGGTTAGGTTAGGCTAGGCTTGGCTAGGCTACGTGTCACGGGTAAGACGTTAAACTGCGTCCGCAAATCGAGTGACCACCTGTATAAGTGGACTCACGCCACCAAGTGCCAATAGCCTCTTCGGAGGGTGGAGGATGAAGTAGGGACACCCTCTTGTCCCGGGGGTGAGACATCACCCCCAAAGGCATATAAACCAGATATGGTCAAAGGCGTAGGATGTGGAAGGCAAAGGGAAACCACCACATTAAAGATCCTTGTGATATCCCTAGTTCTACGGAACCGATGCCCAAAACATATAGGCTCTGTTCCACTGATAGGTCTGCGGACAGACACAGTATGATGATGGCTAGGCTACATACCTACAGTCAGAGACCGTGTCCATCAGAGACAGAGTATGCAGACACCTGAATCGGCAGACACTGGTTCTGGCACGGATCGGGTGGGAGAATTTTTCAAAATTTTCCAAAAGTTTAAAAATTCCTGCAAATTGACCAAAAATCGCTCATAACAACAAAATTGAAAAATTTCAAATATTTCTAAAAAAAATTATCAAAAAATATTTTCAAATTTTTTGAAAATTTTTGGTTTTGTACGCCTCTCAGACAATTTCCATCATTTTTCGATTCTTCGATTATTTTGATAAATTTGAAAAAAAAATCAAAATAATTCCGACCTGATGCACACTAGAACCAGTCCCTGCCAAATCCGATCTAAGCCGGACTCGCTCACACTCTCTCCAGCTTTCTACATCAACCGGTCTCTCGCGGACACCGTCTCTCCCTCTCACCCGTTCTCTCCCGGAATCCGTCACTGTCTCACACGTTCTCTGAGTCTCCCGTTCTCTGCGAGACACTCTCATTGTCTCGCCCGGTTTCTACTTAAAACGGTATCTGGCGGACACGGTCTGTCTCACCTGTTCTCTGCCGGACTTCGTCACTGTCTCACACGTTCTCTGCGTCTCCCGATCTCTGCGAGATTCTGTTTCTGCCTCTCCCAGTCTCTTCTGTTACCGGTTTTCCAAGACGTCCCGTTAGAGACAGTGCCATACAGAGACCGGATCTTAGAGGACCGAGTCCGACAGAGAGAGGTTCCGTCAAAGACCGTGTCAGGCGGAGGAACACACAGCGATCGTAAAGGGGAATTTTGAAAACAATTCAAAATTTTCAAAAAATCAAAAAAGCTGGAAAATGTCCAATAAGCGCACAAAATCAAAAAAATTGAAAAATTACTTCCTCTAAAAAAATCAAAAATTCAATTTTTTTGGTTTTGTGCGCTTCTCGGGGAATTTTTAGAATTTTTTGATTTTTCGATAATTTTGAAAAATTTGAAAATTTATTTTCAAAATTACCACTTTCTGGTGTACACGACAACCGGTCTCTGCCAAATCCGATCTGTGCCAGACTCGCTCCCTCTCTCTCTCCCGGTTTCTACCTCAACCGGTAACTGTCGAACACGGTCTGTCTCACCCGTTCTCTGCCGGACCTCGTCACTCCCTCACACGTTCTCTGTGTCTCCCGATCTCTGCGAGATTCGCACACTGTCTCTCCAGGGTTCTACCTCAACCGGTATCTGCAGGACACGGTCTGTCTCACGATCTATGCCGGTCTCCGTCAATGTCCCACAAGTTTTCTGCGTCACCGGTTCTCTGCGAGACACGGTCTCTGCTATTACCGGTCTTTACAAGTTGGCCGGTTAGAGTCAGAGGTTACGTCAAAGACCGTGTAGGCGGAGCAACACACTGACAATGAACGTAAGGGGGTTTTTTGAAAAAAATTCAAAATTTTCAAAGATTCAAAATACACTGGAAAATTTCCAATAAACGCACAAAACTAAGAAAATTTTTGAAAAATTTTATCTTCCAAAACAATTTCAAAATTTTTGAAAATTTGTGGTTTTGTGCGAATCTCGGACACTTTTCAGCACTTTTTGATTTTTCGATACTTTTGAAAAATTTTAATATTTTTTTCAAAATATTCCCTACATGATGCACGCGACAACCGGTCACTATCAAATCCGATCTAAGCCAAACTCGCCCCCCCTCTCTCTCTCTCTCTCTATCTGTCTTCCGGTTTCTACCTCAACCGGTATCTGGCGGACACAGTCTGTCTCACCCGTTCTCTGCCGGACCTCGTCACTCTCTCACACGTTCTCTTGCGTCTCCCGATCTCTGCGAGATTCTGTCTCTGCCTCTCCCAGTCTCTGCTGTTAACGGTTTTCCAAGACGTCCCGTTAGAGACAGTGTCATACAGAGACCGGATCTTAGAGGACCGAGTTCGACAGAGAGAGGTTACGACAAAGACCGTATCAGGCGGAGGAACACACTGACAGTGATCGTAAGGGGGAATTTTGAAAACAATTCAAAATTTTCAAAATATCAAAAAAGCTGGAAAATGTCCAATAAGCGCACAAATCAAAAATTTTTGGAAAAATTTCTACCTTCAAAATTGTTTTCAAAATTTTCGAAAATTTTTGGTTTTGTGCGCTTTTCAGACAATTTAAAGGATTTTTTTATTTTTCGAAAATTTTGAAAGTTTTCAACTTTTTTCAAACCTCTCCCCCAAGAGATGCATGCCAGCCTCGGTGAATACCTAATCCTGTCTCTGCTGGACTCGGCCTCTATCTCTTCCAATTGCTAGCTGCCTCGGTGTCTGCACCAACCGGCCTTTGCAGGACACGTATGTGACCGATCGTGTCTATGAACGTCTCGATCTCTGCCTTACGTGTTGACTGCAATACCTGGGCTTCTCAGAGACGGCACGTCAGAGACCGTGTGAGGCCCAGACCGCGTTCGTTAGACACACAGTACATCCGAGACAGTGCGAGAGTGAAC
>NW_019059628.1:2042122-2085706 GCF_000696155.1 Zootermopsis nevadensis
AGTCAGTCAGTCAGTCGAGCGGCGTCGTAACGAGCATTCACGAGTTCTTTAGATAAGAGTAGCGTATTAAATGAAACAAAGATAACACAACCTCCACGTCCGACATATTGAATGAAATGAATGGAGCACACATGAGCACAGTCGAGCCGAGCGTTCAAAACGAGCATTCGATGCGCCTCACCAGTTGTGGTGTAATGTAACATGCTCGCCGCGAATGTTACATTACGAGTAAATGTTACAAGTCAGTCGCCACCTTTACGTGTCGTCTGCAGCACGTTGGTCTTTCAGAAACGGCAGGTCACAGACCGTGTGAGCCACAGACAGCGTTCGTCCGAGACAAAGCACATCAGAAACAGACCGACAGCAACAGATTCTGCAAGCCATCAGGTGGGGAGAATTTTGAAAAATTCGAAAATTTTCGAAAAACCAAAAATGGCTGGAAATTATCCAAAATGCGCACAAAACACAAAATTTTTGAAAAATTCCACTTTCAATTTTTTTTCAAAATTATCAATTTTTTTGGGTTTTGTGCGCTTTTCAGACAATTTGCTGCATTTTTTGATTTTTCGAAAATTTTGAACTTTTTTCAAAACTCTCCCCAAGAGATGCATGCCAGCCTCGGTGAATACCTCATCCTGTCCCTGCTGTACTCGGCCTCTATCTCACCCGCTTGCTGATTGATTTGATGTCTGCACCAATCGGCCTCTGTAGGACTCGCTGTGTGAACGACCGTGTCTCTGCCCGTCTCGCTCTGTTCCATACGTGTCGTCTGCAGCACGTGGGCTTTCCAGAAACGGCACGTCACAGTCTGTGTGAGGCACAGACAGCGTTCGTCCGAGACAAAGCACATCAGAAACAGACCGACAGCGACCGGTGCTGCAAGGCATCAGGTGGGGAGAATTTTGAAAAATTTTCGAAAAATCAAAAATGCCTGTAAAGTTTCCAAAATGCGCACAAAACAAAAAAAATTTGAAAAATTTGACCTTGAATTTTTTTCTTTCAAAATTTTCAATTTTTTTTGATTTTGTTCGCTTTACAGACAATTTCCAGCATTTTTTTTATTTTTCGAAACTTTTGGTAGTTTTCAACTTCTTTCAAAACTCTCCCGCACGAGTTGCATGCCAGCCTCCGTGAATGCCTCATCCTGTCTCTGCCGGACTCGGCCTCTCTCTCTCCCGATTGTTGGCTGCCTCGGTATCTGCACAGCAACCGGCCTCTGCACGACTCGATGTGTGACCGACCGTGTGTCTGATCGTCTCGATATCTGACTTACGAGTTGTCTGCAGTAACTGGGATTTTCAGAGACGGCACGTCAGAGACCGCGTTCGTCAGAGACACAGTACATCAGAGACAGTCCGACGGCCGCCGGATCTGCAAGGCATAAGTTCGGGAGATTTTTGAAAGGAATTTTGAAAATTTAAAAAGTTTCTAAAATTCAAAAAATTCTGTAAATTGTCCAAAAAGCGCACAAAACAAAATTTTTTGAAAAATTCCATCTTCAAAATTTTTTCAAAATTTTCGAAACATTTTGGTTTTGTGCGCTTTTCAGACAATTTCCAGCATTTTTTGAATTTTAGAAAATTTTCTGTTTTCGAAATTTCTGTCAAAAATCTCCCCACTTGATGCCTTGCAGAACCGGACGCTTCGGACTGTGTCTGATGTACTGTGTCTCTGTCGAACGCGGTCTGTGCCTCACGCGGTCTTTGACGTGCCGTCTCTGAAAAGCGCAGGTACTGCAGACAACACGTTAGGCAGAGATCGAGACTGGCAGAGATACGGTCAGTCACACATCGAGTCCTGCTAGGCGGGTTGCTGCGGACACCGAGGCAGCCAGCAATCGGGAGAGAGGCCAAGTCCGGCGGAGACAGGAAGTGCCATTCACCGAGGCTGGCATGCATCTCCTGAGGGAAGGTTTTGAAAAAAGTTGAAATCTTCAAAATTTTGGAAAAATCAATAAATGCTGAAAATTGTCTGTAAAGCGCAGAAAACCAAAAAATTAAGGTGGAATTTTTTATTTTTTTTATTTTGTGCGCTTTTTGAAATTAGATTGTTAGGTTAGGTTAGTTTGGGTTTGTTTAGTTTAGGTTAGGTTAGGATTGGTTAGGTTAGTTTAGGTTATGTTACGTTAGTTATTTTATTTTGGTTAGGTTAGTTTAGGTTAGGTTAAGATAGGTTGGGTTAGGTTAGATTTGTTAGGTTAGGTTATGTTAGGATAGGTTAGGTTAGGTATAGTTTAGCTCAAGTTAGTTAGTATAGTTTAGTTAGTGTAGTTTAGGTTAGGTTATGTTAGGTTAGGTTAGTTTAAGTTAGGTCAGGATAGGATAGGTTAGGTTATGGTATGTTAGTTTAGGTTACGTTAGATTATGTTAGTTTAGTTTAGGTTATTTTAGTGTAGGTTAGGTTAGTTTAGGTATGGTTTGGTTAGGTTAGTTTATTTTAGTTTAGGTTAGGTCAGGTCAGGTCAGGTTACGTGAGGTTAGTATATGTTAAGTTAGGGTATGTTAATTTATGTTACGTTAGGTTAGGTTGGTTTAGATTAGGTTAATTTGGTGTAGGTTAGGTTAGATTAGGTTAGTTTAGGTTAGGGTAGTTTCGTTGAGTAAAGTTAGGTTAGGTTAATTAAGGTCAGATTTGGTTAGGTTAGGTTGGTTTAGGTTAATTTAGGTTAGGTTAGGTTACGTTAGGTTAGTTTAGGTTGGGTTAGTTTAGGTTAAGTTAGGTTAGATTAGGTTAGATTATGTTAGGTTAGTTTAGTTTAGGTTTGGTCAGTTTAGGTTAGGTTAGAAAAGTTAGGTTAGGTTCGTTTAGGTTAGGTTAGTTTAGGTTAGGTTAGTTTATGTTAAGCTAGGTTAGGCTACGTTAGGTTAGGCTACGTTAGGTTAGGTTAGATTAGGTTAGGATAGGTTAGGTTAGTTTAAGTTAGTTTAGGTTAGTTTACTTTAGGTTAGTTTAGGTAAGGTTAGGTTAGGGTAGGTTAGTTTAGGTTAGGATAGGTTGTTAGTTTGTTAGGTTAGTTTAGGTTGGGTTAGGATATGTTAGGTTACGTTAAGTTAGTATATTTAGGTTAGGTTACGTCAGGTGTGGTTAGATTAGTTAGGTTAGGTCAGTTAGGTAATGTATGTTAAAGTTAGGTTAGGTTAGTTTAGGTATGGTTTGGTTAGGTTAGTTTATTTTAGTTTAGGTTAGGTCAGGTCAGGTCAGGTTACGTGAGGTTAGTATATGTTAAGTTAGGGTATGTTAATTTATGTTACGTTAGGTTAGGTTGGTTTAGATTAGGTTAATTTGGTGTAGGTTAGGTTAGATTAGGTTAGTTTAGGTTAGGGTAGTTTCGTTGAGTAAAGTTAGGTTAGGTTAATTAAGGTCAGATTTGGTTAGGTTAGGTTGGTTTAGGTTAATTTAGGTTAGGTTAGGTTACGTTAGGTTAGTTTAGGTTGGGTTAGTTTAGGTTAAGTTAGGTTAGATTAGGTTAGATTATGTTAGGTTAGTTTAGTTTAGGTTTGGTCAGTTTAGGTTAGGTTAGAAAAGTTAGGTTAGGTTCGTTTAGGTTAGGTTAGTTTTGGTTAGGTTAGTTTATGTTAAGCTAGGTTAGGCTACGTTAGGTTAGGCTACGTTAGGTTAGGTTAGATTAGGTTAGGATAGGTTAGGTTAGTTTAAGTTAGTTTAGGTTAGTTTACTTTAGGTTAGTTTAGGTAAGGTTAGGTTAGGGTAGGTTAGTTTAGGTTAGGATAGGTTGTTAGTTTGTTAGGTTAGTTTAGGTTGGGTTAGGATATGTTAGGTTACGTTAAGTTAGTATAGTTTAGGTTAGGTTACGTCAGGTGTGGTTAGATTAGTTAGGTTAGGTCAGTTAGGTAATGTATGTTAAAGTTAGGTTAGGTTAGTTTAGGTTAGGTTAGTTTAGCTGAAGTTAGATTAGGTTAGTTACGTTAGGTTATGTTAGATTAAGTTAGGTTAGTTTAGGTTAGGTTACTTAGGTTATTTTAGTTAGGTAAGGTTGGTTTAGTTTAGGTTAGGATATTTTAAGTTAGGTTAGGTTAGGTTAGTTTAGGGTAGGTTAGTTAAGGTTATGTTAGGATTTGTTAGGTTAGTATAGGGTAGGTTAGTTTATGTTAGGTTATGTTATGTCAGTTTACGTTAGGTCAGCTTAGGTTAGGTTAGGATATGTTAGGTTGTTTGGGTATGTTAGGTTAGGTTGTTAGATTTGGTTAGTTTGGGTTGGGTTACGTTAGGTTAAGTTAGGTTAGTTTAGGTTAGGTTAGTTTAGGTTAGTATAGGTTAGGTTATGTTTGGTAGGATAGTTAGGTTAGCTTAGGTTATTAGTTTAGGTTAGGTTAGTTTTGGTTAGGTTACTTTAGGTTATTAGTTTAGTTTAGGTTAGGTTAGTTTAGGTTAGGTTAGGTTAGGTTAGGTTAGGTTAGGTTAGGTTAGGTTAGTTTTGGTTAGGTTATTTTGGGTTAGGTTAGGTTATTTTATTTAGGTTATGTAAGGTTAAGTTTGTATAGGTTAGTTTAGTTTAGGTTACGTTAGGTTAAGTTTATATAGGTTAGGTTAGTTTAGTTTAGGTTGGTTAGTTAAATTAGGTTAGGAGAGTTTATTTTATGTTAGGTTAGGTAAGTTTAGGTTTGGTTAGGTTAGGTTGTGTTAGGTCGAGTTGGGTTACGTTAGGTTAGGTTGGGTTAGGTTAGGTTAGTTAAATTTAGGTTCTGGAAATTTAGGTTTGAGAACGTGTTATGCTGAGGGCAGTCGAAGCAGTCAGGTGGCAACCGGTTGTTGTTGATGCCGAGACCGGCAGACAGGGTGTAATACACCGAGTTTGGTAGTCATCACTTGGGAAGAATTTTGAAAAAATATCAAATGTCTCAAAATTTTCGAAAAATCAAAGAATGCTGGAAATTGTTTAATAAGCACACAAACTACTTTTTTTTATAAAATTAAAAAAATTTAATGTGAAATTTTTCAAGAAATTTTTGTTATGTGCGCTTTTTGGACAACTTACAGGAATGTTTGATTTTTTGAAAATTTTCAAAAATTTCGAATTTTTCTTCAGAATTCTTTCCACCACTTACCTTGGAGAACCTGTCTCTGTCGGACCGTCTCAGACGTACTGCCTCTCTGTACAACGCGGTCTGTGCCTACCTCGGTCTGCACAAATTGGTCACTGTATGACGGTCTCTGAGGTGCCGAATGCATAGCCCGGGAACGGCAGACAATACGTAATGTAGAGACCGATCGAGACAGAGTGATAGAGATCGAGACAGGCAGACACACGGTCTGTCAGAGACCATGCCCTGCCGAGGACAGTCGAGGTAGGTAGTTGCTGAGGACTGCAGAGACAGTGAGAAGAATACACCGAGTCTGGAATTCGTCACTTGTGAAGACTATTGAAGAAATGTTCAAAAGTTTCGAAAATCCAAAAAATGCTGGAAATTATCCTATAAGCGCACAAAACTAAAATAATTGAAATTTTTTATTAAAACAATTTTCAATTTTTTTTTAATTTTTTTGGTTTTGTGCGCCTCTTGGACAATTTTTACCATTTTTTGATTCTTTGATAATTTTAAAAAATTTGAAAATTTATTTTCAAAATTATCACACTCTGATGTACACGACAACCGGTCTCTGGCTAATCTGATCTTCGCCAGACTCGCTCCCTCTCTCTCCCGGTTTCTACCTCAACCGATATCTGGCGGACACGGTCTCTGTCTCACGCGTTTTCTGCCAGACTTCGTTTGTGTCTCACACGTTCTCTGCGTCTCCCGTTCTCTTCGAGACTCGGTGTCTGCCTCTCCCAGTCTTTGCTGTTACCCGTCATTCGAAGACGTCCCGTTAGAAACATTGTCATACAGAGTTCGGAACTAGCAGGGACCGAGTCAGTCAGAGAGAAGTTACGTAACTGATCTGGTTAGGCGGAGCAACTCTCTGACTGCGATCGATAGGGGAGAGTTTTGAAGAAAATTCAAAATTTCCAAAAAAATCATAAAATTCTGGAAATTATCCAATAAGCGCTAAAAGCGAAAAAATATTTTGAAAAATTTGATCTTAAATTTTTTTAAAAAAATTCAAACTTTTTTGGTGTTGTGCTCATCTCAATTTCCAGAATTTTTTATTTTCGAATAAATTTGAAATTTGTTATTCTTTTTAAAAAAAATTTCCCTACCCCATGCACACGAGAACCTGTCTCTGCCAAATCCGATCTAAGCCAAACTCGCTCACTGTCTCCCGGTTTCTACCACAACCGTTCTCTTTCGGACAAGTCTGTCTCTTCTGGACTCCGTCTGTCACACGTTCTCTGCGTCACCAGTTTTCTGCGGGACTCGGTCTCTGCCTCTCCCGGTCTCTTCTGTTACCGGTTTTTGCAAAGACGACCCGTTAGAGGCATGTCTCATACAGAGACCGCATCTTGCAGAGACCAAGTTCGTCAGAGAAATGTTACGTCAAAGACCGGGTAAGGCGGAACACGATTCTGATAGCGATCTGGTTGGGGTAGAATTTTGAAAATTTTTCAAAATTTTCAAAAAATTATGGAAATTATCTAGAAAGTGCACAAAGTAGCAGGAAGTAACACAAGACCACTGCTTAATTCACAGCTTCAGAATTTGCTCTCTTTGCCAGATATCAGCAGAATTTTCAAATAAATTAAAAATATTTTCGGGATATGTAACATGAATCGGGAATTTTATGTATTTTCGTCTGAAAACCTTCAGTGTAGGGACCGCTTATTGTTTAGACTATTGTTGTAGATGGAAGGATAATATTACAATTGGACTTAAAGAAATACGATGTAAGATTGTAGTCTGGATTCTCAAAGTTCCGAGACTGGAGCAGTTGCAGAATCACGTAAATATGTTAAATGACATCACCCACATGCCAAGTTGTTTGAATATGAAGAATGTGATAATGCTCTGCAAGTTCTCTGAAAGTCTTCTGGGAGGTGGAGTGGGTGAATAAGGTGACTTGAATGGTTGTCTGGGGGACGAGAAACAACATATAATTTTCATCCTGGTGGTATCTCCGGGGTCCTTGAGATGGAAAGTTGCTTTCCACACCAGAGACCAGGTTCTCTGGTTAGCTGACGTAGCAGAAACCTCGCTCTGTGTTTCTTGTGCAAGGAATTGCCATTCTGTGGAGTCGACCCCTGTGTTTGTGTGATGCAGACCTGTGGTTTGCGTCCATGCAGAAATGTGAGACAAGGAGCAGCAGAGGATTTAACCCCGTTTCCCCTTAATTAAACTTGACACAAACGGGTACTTACTGCAGTACTGGCAAGAGCTACAGGCAAAGGTCGTGGCAGAAACCGCGAGCCCCCGGGACAGAGACAGACGAGTCTGGTGGCGACAGTCATTTTACGTGTGCATGGAGGCGGAAGGATCAGTTGCCATGTTTGCCAGACGCAGCGTCCCGACTTGCCGCTTCCTGTTCTGAAATTGCTTGACTTGTGTGTGTGTGTGTGTGTGTGTACTACTCATAAACGCCTTTGAACTACAGCAGATAGTAATTGGAAATTCTCTGGACCGAAAGACACAGATCTCTTAAATACTATATTCTCCTCGCACAGAAAGATGCTTTTTAGAAAATATCCTCCACTTTAGTAGTCACAGAATTCATCTGAAACGGGAAGTTACACGTTTTAAAAATAGGCATATAATATCAGAATTGATGCTACAAACCGAAGGTCGTATTACTTAGCAATCCTACGACGTAATCAAGGCGTACCGGTTTTGAATCTCTGCTTGGAAGCCAGCCATCTTCTGCGAGGAATTTTTTGGCTACAAAGGCGCTTAATTGAATTGTGCATAACAATTTACGCCTGTTTTATCTTGTTAAAATACTCCTGCTGTTCCTAAAACTCTGACCACTTCATCCTTCGTAAAAAAAAGTCGTTGAATGTGCGCTGGTATATATCAGTCACTTCTGTGAAGACCGCGACTTGATGCACGGTAGGGTATAATTTTCTCTTTGCCACAAGATGCAGACCGGTTTTGGGTCCCATCCATGCTCACATTAATACGAATAGCAGACAAAGTTCAGAAAATTCCTTGTAAAGATTAAGATAGCTTTCACCTATTTTATATGACAGTGAAACATTAATTAAATCTTAACAGAAAATGTAACATACACGTGAGTGAGATTCAGGTTCTCATGGCAGCTAGTATGAAGATATCTGTCTTCTGGGATGTCTGGTAGAAGTTTACAGGCGTTTCAGAGACGCAAGATGTTAAAGGCAGCAACTACCTCTGAAACGTCCCATCCCAGAAGACAGTCTTCTAACTGCATTGAAGGCCCTTGTAAACATAGTTCCGAGGAGAAAGCTTGTAGCTAGAGAACAAAGAACTAGGGTCGGAGGGGAAGGAGTGTAAGGTTAGGTTAGCAGCCGTTTTTCATATTTGGGCGTCGCTTCCAATTTAGGCCTGTGGGCCGGTTATCCGGACCAAAGTGCATTACAGTGATGCAACAGAGAATGGGTTTCCAACACAAGGCTCGCGGGTCGCATGCATTTTGTGCTACTTGCATACATATTTGTGATGTATCAGCACGACTATAGAAGTGAACCGGGGATATAAAGGGATGGCTTTCCTTTGCATGGCTCGGAACATAAGGACATAAGGACGATGTGCAAATTACGTAAGACAGGAAGAGTCGAAATATATTGCGAACTATATACATGAGCAGGGAAGGGTATGGAAAGGAGTGGTCCTTGGTTATTTTAATCCTCCTTATTTATGTGGCGCCTGCCAGGCTACACACGTGTAATAGCTGACCTAACCTTTTGACTTCTGTTGTCATCAAGGCTGTTTTAATTCGTGGTCCATATGTCTTAATCTGCAGTATGGCACTAAACCCCATGGAATGTACCTTTTTCTTCAGTGTGGAAGGTTACTGTCCATTCAACCTGAAACATGAGACGACGAGGCATCATAAACACACAAACACACATATCAATATCAAAAAATGTCGTGCAACTGAACTATTAGGTGGGTAAGTAAAATTTGTTTTCAATTTTCATGTCTGTAAAGCTGTAATATTGATGTGAACTATTTTGGAGTGATATGATTAACTACGAAAGATTATTTATAACTGTGCTAAATTTTGTGGTCTCTACCCTAACTGGCAAGTGACTTGGCTGATACAGCCATTACTGTCAAAACTTTATCCCAAAGGAATATTCTCTACAGACGTTATATGGCTCCCTTGAAGATATACAACCTATGTTTAAGTGGTTCATTAAACTTTTACTGCAACGAGTCTGTATTTATGTGAGTTTACACCCTGAAATATACGATATAAGGCAGGTAGACTCAGTCTCGAAGGATCAACCCCTTTCAGAACGTTTTATTATTTGGATGCCAATCACAAAATTACTTCTCCCTTTATCGTAGTCCTTGATTGGTGTAAAATGTGCACGGTCAATCTTATAATAAGACAAGGGGCCACAAAATTCGATTACCTATGTTTTTATTAATTTAAAACTAAAAAAGGACCTTATTACACTGTTTAAATATTTAATGGAGCGAGAGAGATGTCGTTCTGTATTTCCCTGTTTTTTGGATTTTCCGTTTCATTTTCTCAGAGCTCCGACTGCATCAAATGGCATAACATTCGTATTGTTCTCATCGGTAACCTCAGAAAATGCACTTCAGTTTAGTTTAGGTATGTACAATGAGTTATAAAGTGACCACACAATTTTGACCCCTAATAAATTGATAGGACTGACTCTTTATTGGGGTTGATGTAGCAAAATAGTAGCGCCGGCAGATTTTAGCGTGTGTATACACGTATAGTCCTTTAGATTAAGCATCACGATATAAGCGAATAGAAGAACGGAGGTACTGGGAATGATCACAGAGCCGATTGGTCGGCCTGACTATGGATCAGAACAGAAAACTCCTGCCTCTGCCCAGAATGGAACTCCAGACAAGCAACGTGAGATTCTGCGTGCAGTTTCAGCTTTTGGGATGAACAGTGTCGAATATCGAAAATATTTTAAACTTTCGGTGAATACTGCAGTTGCCATCTTCAGGGTAAACTTGAAGTGGTTGAAAGCGTGTATGTCAGGTAGCAGGTGGAGAGATACCAATGAGTAGAGTTCTTATGGGGGGGGGGGGGGGGGGTGGAAAGGAGAAGATAGAATTTGAGGAAGAAAAAGAGATAGGTGAAGACGATAGACGAAATAGAAAAATAATGTCTGAGGAGGAAGAGACAGAGACGAAGGCACACGACGTAGAAGAAAAGGCTAAAATTGAAGAGTAAGAGGAGAAGATAAGAAATTGAATAATATAGCATGAACAGAAGAAGGAGAAAAGGGGATGAAAGAGAAGAAGAATTAAGTCAAAAAGGAAAACGAGGGAATGGAGGAAAATTTGAAAACGGAGTTAATTGGAGAGGTACAAGGGAAAGGTATGGAAATCTAGTATTTGCCCTTAGAATACAATAGTTCGTACTAGAAAACTGTAATTAAAAACGATCCTACTGGTAAATGCTAGTAGCGAAGAACAAACATCTGTATTG
Organism: Zootermopsis nevadensis; assembly: GCF_000696155.1. The sequence continues at coordinate 2,052,626 of NW_019059628.1, forward strand.
AACAAATTATTCAAAAATATGCATGGAGGTAAGTGCTTCCCCTACGGCTATAAAACTTTTCTTGATATCTAGAATAAATATAAAAGCAGAGGGGTGCCACCCTTTGCAGCGGAATGTCATATACAGAAAGGACAGTCGTCCTTTGTTGTAGTGGTACTGTTACTTACTCAGGACTAACGAAGCCTTTGTGGGAGAAAGGACAGATCGCAGTAAACACGATACATAACGAGACATCGAAGCAGTCAAGGCCAACGGATAGGAAACATGGAATTTTAGTAAAAAATAAATGTCAGAAAGGTAGTATTGTCAATATAGGCAGAACTGAAGCACAATCTACTTCCTACCGTGTTTTCTTAAATCCTGGATTGTTAGGTTATGGACCTTGTTCATCGTCCGACGTTAAAATACACACAACGTTTAGAGAAGTGGATCTGTCCTTGCCTTCAAGGTGTAGTGAATGGGGCACATATTCTGCGTGGCCCGTTAAAATGAGCTAATCTCTCCAGTCGAAACAATGAGTTGAATCTTCAATTACATTATCTAACCTCACTAACAACACTGGCACAACTTTGTTTCTAACAACTGCAACATGTCATGCATTATGCAAAATACTTTCTTTAAACATTTCAAATTATTTATCCTGCAGAGCTCGCATTCATGTTATCCTTTAACTGAGAAATTCGGTAGCTCAGTCGGTTTAATAAATGATCTATGATCTGAAAGACCGGGTTCGATTTCCGAAAGTAGTAGACATTTTTGTCTTCACTAACCCTACGTCCACCCAGCCTCTTAACCGATGTGCAATAAGTGATCTTTCTCGTGAAGCTATCCACTCATATTCATCTAGTGTTAAGGTTAAGAATGTGTGAAGAAATACCTCCATTTCTTCATACGTCTCCATGGCGTGGTGCTTGATAAAGAAATTTACCTTTACCTTGCTACTAATTAGCTAACTGAATATAATATCTGGAACCCAAATTTTCAATAATGTTTCTTATACAGGCTTTTCTCTAATTCCTTCATTTGCATCATTACTTTCTGTCTGTGTTCTTACATCTGCTTCATACGAGTCTATATGAGGTTTGTATAATACATATGAACATTTATATACTCAATAGTTCTGTCGCTAAGCAACCGTTTCCAGGAAAATGCGGTCAATATGTTGCGACATGGAGGCGAATAATAAAAATATATGCGGTGTCACATCTTTTGTTTATACAACTAGACTTATAACAATCAAGACTGAGCAAGGAATTGTTTCTTGCTATAATTTTCATGTGTCAGTTAAGGATTTAAAATAAGCCTAAATGAGATGCTATATTAAGTTGGTTATTTTTCTTTGTAAATGGGAATATATTTACTAGCTTTCATAGTAAACAATTTCATTATTTGAGCACATTTTATTTTAAGAAAAAAGTCTACTGTCACATATTTGCTTATTTATAGTAGGTTTTGTGTTAAAGGGGAAATCTTGTACTCTGTTCCCCTATTTTAATCCAATTCCGGCAGAATTTATAACGGGTCTTTGTCAGGTTTTTTTAAAACAAATAACTACAATGTATAAACTGCTTTTTGCAATGAAAGTTACATTTCTCCTGCATAAATCCGTATTTTGAGCTAACATTCATCTTGTCGTTCCTACCTATTTATCCCACTGAAGTAGCAAATAACCACGTCACAATAACAGCCACTCCGAGAACAGCGAATGAATGTATTCCATCTTGCACGAGTAACAAAGTTGTAAAGCTGCTGTTTTCTGAATCATGTTCACAACTTTTACTGCAAATTACGAAAATCTGATGGAAAAATTTGGTATTAGATATGAAGAGTTAATTTTATATATATCGCAGTTCTTATAACTTTCCAATATGACCGATCGAATTCTTAATTAGTTCATAATCAATTCCTTTTCGATACCTTTCGACTAAAATTGTATTTAAATGAGTACCGTTAACCTGTTCTGACAGATAGTCAGTGGCCTGTCAGAGAATCAAACTGGATACCTCTCAATTATAAATCAACCACGTCATTTAAAAAAGAACCAGGTTGACGTATTTTCTTGTGGAACGTATGTAATTAAATTATGTAAATTTCTCTTGAATAGATTTGAATTTAATTACATTTTTGGGACTGCTGTCCAGGATATAATGCACCGCATTTTTATTAAACTTTCTGAACACGTATCAAGTTCGCATTTTCAGGAACACGTTACTCTAGCGCAACTTTCTCTTTTGTCCTCTGGGAATTTCTTCGGAGTGCTGATGTACGTACAATCCCGCTTCAGAGCTGACAACTTGTCTGTATGTATTTCTGTCTGAGAGCATTTCCCAGCCCATATATCTATCTATCTATCCATCTATTCGCCCGTCCACCTGTTAGAAGCCAGCATCTTAATGTATAAAGTGATGCAACTTGACTGACGTTGCGGAATCCACTTAGACAGACCACTTCTGACTCTGATGGCCCCTGATGTCTGCATACGGAGCACAGCGCGAACACTAATGGACTTCCTGTTTGGTGGACAGGGCAGTCGATATTACCATTCTAAAATGGCTTTATTACGTTACGCCACAAACACGATAAATGGTTTGCATATGGAGAACCAGAGCGTTCATTTCTGTAGTTCTTTGTGCGTCTGTGTTGAATTGCGCGTTTATTTTTGTTTCTTTCCTTCTTTCTTTCTTCTTTCTTTCTTACGTTATTTATTTTTGTTCATAATTCCTTAAGTTCTTCTAACATTCCACACACTATTTTCCTTTTTTCTGATCCTTCGATGGCCGCCCTTAATTCTTTCATATTTTTTGAAAGGGACGTTCCTTGTCAGATAAATTCCAGAAAGAGAACGGAAAAAAAGAACTGAACTAACAGTAAATTACCGCATTTCCTCGATTTTAAGAAGCACTTTTTCACATTTTAACATTTCGGAAATCGAGTTGCGTGTTACAAGTGATGGCGCCTAAGAATCGATACAGCGTTTTTTTTTTGCCGAAAACCTATTACTAAATGAAGAGTGTGCATTACAGTAGAGATAATATGGTAATTAATTAATGTTCAATTTTCCATTAAGTTTCATCTTCCCTTACGTGATAAACAGTTTCCGTTAATCAAATTAATATTAATTTCAAATCTATTTTTAGAATGAAAGTCTGTTAAGGGCACGTTTCTGTGTAATCCAGAAAATAAACCCAGGTTTCAGTGTATATTAAGATTGGTGAAACTGATTTTAAATTCACTATTTCTGTGTAATACATTGCACATCATCTCTGAATGCCTATCTGGCATTTCAACACGCTACGTTCACAAAATGGAATGCATTTATTTACGTATAATATAAGGAGACTGAGCTTTTATTTCAGCCGACAGTCCGCGTATGCCTAGGATAAAGATTTTACACAGTTTTAAACTGTATATACCCTATCGTTCCTCCTAACCATATAATTTGACGAAAAATATTGTTTGAGGGTTATACGTTCGGTCGGACAGGGGCATATCATACGAATGAGCGAGTTTTCCCTACCATTAATTTCTTGGCTTACACTAATCTGGTAAGTCTTTTAAAATAATTTTACGTGACTTCTACTACAGCAAGATCTCAACTTGTATGCATATTTTATTCATTTGCATATTATGACTATACTGGGGAGACAATTCTTGGCTTTGGAATACGTCATAAAACACAATTGTTTAAAAACGCATCTTTCCTTTTCACGTAACTAACCCGAACAATATTTTAGTAATTATTCTTCTAAACGCGTGTTTTATAAATGTTTATTTCATGATCATGCATCATAATTCATAGCGTCTAAAAGATATGTTGCCCCTTGCAAGGGTTCGGACAATGTACGCAGAGGAGAGATCAGTTATGGGCTAACTGAGCCGGTAGATGGAACCTTTAAAAAGGCACGTACAGCTAAGGCTTTATAATTTCCAATAACCTCTGCTCGTACGTAACTTTTCCGGCAATCTCTCCAGTCCACTGTAAGTAATAAGGGTTGATATTTTTAATCTTCCGAAATAGCGTGTTTTTGTGTAATAGATTACTCTAAAGCATGGCACCAATGAAGGATCCAGCGATAAAATAAAATCCCAGTACTAAATACTGAATACCGTAGTTTAGTGACTCCGGTAAGGAAGACACAGGGGACAGTGGCCAAGGATGGAGTGTTCTATTGATTTCGCTATAGGCCTACACTAAATTTAATAAGTCACTTACAGAACTAGTTTGTGAGAGAATTGAGCTATTGCTAACATGACAATAACCAGGTACAAATGTATCATTTACCATAAAAATCACATATTTCCAAGCCTTTATTGAGAGTGCGCAGGCTTATCTGTTGCATTTCCCGGCAAAACAACATGAATCCTGGAGGCATGTTGATTTAAAACTGTATTTTGGTTTAGGTTTAGACCATAAAGAGACCCACTGCAAACCACAGCGATTTAAATAAGTCACCTCAAAGGTGAATAGAGAGACATAACTACATGAGTCATACAACGTTCCTTCAATATTGTGTGGGTACTTATAAAAAATTATACATAACTTTAGCTCCGTATGTTAGTAGACTATAATTCCATAAAAATTAGATAGTTGGTAATTATTCTTGGGAGAAAATAACAGAAGCGTAAAACAGTGAGTTTAATTGCATGTTTTTAAGATGGCTGTCTTCATTAGACTCAACGCCGTTAAAACCTCAAATCTTAATTTTTACCCTTTTAATTTGTTTGTTGATAGTCGCTCATGTGGTCAATAAGTTCTCTGCCTTTTATGGAACCAGAAAGTTCATTATCATGTAAAATAACCTTGCCGCTGAGACTCTTATAACCAATAAATATCCTCACACAATATTTAAGACCCTAATATTAATATGATTTATAATATTTAATATTATTCTGCCACCTTACCTCACAAGTACTGACATCCCTTCAAGTTCTTAAACTCATATTATGGTTTTGGGGTGTTGATTCTTCTGGTTCTGTTAGCATAGATTTTTCACCAAGCGTTTCAGATCTTGCGGACAACACATTACAGAAACTAGTTTTCCTTAAGTCTATTACGCATAAAAGTTTAGACTATCCAACTGTATGTGCATTATCTACGTATAACGAATTTATTGGGCTGCAACAGATGCCGTAATTTGGATATATACAGAGTGCAGGACATAAGTGACGTCATCATGGACACTCTCCCCCTCCCCCCTTGATGGCCCACAAATGGTGCCTGGCATTGCCGTTACATTAAAGGAGGGTTATGTTGGCTAGGTTTATACATCATATTTTTTATTAAATTGTTTTGTTGTAGTACGGGGAGTATTTTATTGGCTGTGGGACCCACATGAATCACTACGTTATTTGAAATCTCCCAGAATTACTTACATTTTGGAAGGGAGAGACAGTCTGAGATCTAAAAGTCAGTTATTATTATTACTATTATTTTGAATCGGCCTTCTGGCTCTTGACGCATCGCACTAATAATAAAGAACTGAAATGTTATTGATTGTTAGAGGATAGAAGTTGCAATGACGGCGACAGTTTGCAGAATTTGTTACGTCAGTAGCTCGAGGGAAGGCGCCTTCAGACACCGTGGCAATAAAAATAAATGAAAGTAGAAAAATGACAAAATAATTTTTGGGCAGTTGGCGGAGGAGAGGGTGTCAAAGGATGGTCTTTATCTTGATGCAATAACCAGTCTATGTAGTAGCGTTGAATACAAAAATAGGTAGGTTGGTAGGTATCAACCCTATCTGCAAAACGTCTCGCGATCTGCGAAAATACTATCTCTACTGTTATCTGTCAGATAACAGTTACGATAATCACGATTTCAGGTTTATTAAATTAGTAACATAAAATATAAATACGCCATATCACTAATTTCAGAAAGCATAAAATGAATTATTTACCAGCTGAAAATTATTTACAACAATTAATGACCAGGAAACATTAAAATATAAACCTGGAGTAGTTACTGGGCTTTTATTGTGATGGTTCCTTGCTCGAATATCGTCCAGATTACTAAATATTCTACCTGAGTCCTCAATTATACTAGGTGAATACCGGAGTAGATTTTGTTAGCCCACGACAGGGAATGGTGGCGGGCTTTGGTTATTTTGGTGATGAACCTTCGAGTTCCCTAAGCCAGCTAGTTAGTTCGTTAGTCACTTCATCTTTAGTTTATCTTACATTCTCGTCATTCATGATTACCTTTTCACCACATTTCACATTTTTTAATCAGCTTCGTTAAATCAACGTGGAATAATTATTACATAATTTAAGTGAACAACTGAGTGTCCGGTTAGCGTGTGATGTGTACGATACGAGGAAATGACTAAGGAAAGGAGAGAGAAGAAGAAGATAATAATTACGGATCGAAACAACGAAGAGAGAAGGGAATAAATATGACTCGAAAGAGGGAACAAGTTTGTAAATTATAAGCAGGAAAAGAAAAAAGGACAAGGAATAAAAATGCATTAACAGACAACGAAAAGCATGACCGAAGAGTGGCAATAAAAATTCAAGAAATGATGAAGGCAGATTGTTTTCCGAATATAACAGAAATAAAACGTACGTGTGTCTGACCTTAAGTGCACTGCAGCGGGGTCATAATTCAATGTCGACACACGGGAAGTGAGCTGAAGGGAAGTTACAGAACTTTGAATGGGATTTATAAGATTTCTCCCCCCTTAGAAGCAGTGCATAACGTATAGAGGAATGTGATTGATATTTCTCATGCGTTTTGCTCTCCCTACATGTGTCTGGCCAGCAGTACGGGTTGCATAAACGATAGATTAAACGCATGGGGTAAAGAAATGGCGTTTTGCTCCGTATTTTTTTTCAAAACTTATACATAGGGAAATACTGCTCTACTATATCAGAGATATGCTAACGACCTCGGCTGTTTACTTACGGGAAGAAAAATTATGAGGTAAACAAAAATTTCTGAAAATAAATTAACGATGCATTTTGTTTAAAATTTTCCAATATAGGCCTGTATCAAGTAGCTACGGTGTTAAAATCCCAAGGGCCACAGTCAAATGCAAATACTTATTAGATCCGTGATAAATTTTATAAATTAACTGTCGCCGCGTGGGCAAAATCGGACCCGAGACCACTTGTAAGCAAACCCGCTCAATTATTTGTTAATTTGTTACTAATTACTAAAAGATTAATTATTTTGTTCACTCCGATGAATCTGAAAAAAATCTCGGTTTTTTTCTCGAGTGCTGCTTTACGTAAATGTGACACATATGCTAACAATCAAATAAAAGTCTTCATAATTCTGAGGCAAAATTTGTGTTAGACTGTCACATAGAATGCCCTGTGGGTGAACCCGGGCCGTCAACTAGATGCCTAAGGTATGACACGTCCTATCTAAGCGGTACACAAATCATCAAACCTGTGAAATAGGAGTCGTTATCGGTAACAGAGCCACAGGCTTTTAAGTACATTTTCCTGTCAGCTACAAAACTTGTTCGGTATTTAACTGTAAAGGAGAAAACTGTGGTCGTAAACGAACATACAAATTGTAATGTGTGCAGAAGTTTATATCCTGATTCTATCGAAGTTACTTGAAGAAATCAGCTACTCCAGTGCTATGATTATCTGTAAAAGTACACGATCAAGCTTTCACAATTCGATTAAATATCGCACAGTGGCATTAGAAACCATCTTTTAAATTAGCAAAACCCATCAAACTCAGAAATAAAGTTTGTTTCGTTCGTAAGTTTTGATGGCGGAATAGTAATGAAAAATACACTAAGTCGTCAAACTTATAAACATAAAAGATGTTAAACTTTTTTCCATCCACATTATTTAATACTTGTAAATTGAAATTAAGTTTTATTCACAATGTACTGTAAAAGTTTTATAATGCAAAGTTTGCCTAACGTCTTTATGTATTAAGTTAGTTACCTTAGAATAATAACGACAATAAATCCATTCCTTAGATACAGTGTAAGGCAAATGGTTAACTTACGTTGTGATGTTATAAAAATCTCATTTAATTGCAGCTTTCATAATTTAAATATGGTTGCGAGGCCATAATAGCTGTTTAAGTAAAGTATAAAATATGGCTACATAGATTTAGTGGGAGACTGCAGTAAACAGTGCATATTTATTGGAAAGTTAATAAACCTTATTAAATGTCTATACAGTTGCATACACTCATGGGGGAAAAATCTGTGGAGTTCGTATAGGCCTGTGATATGAATTAGTTGCACGTGAATTTCCGTGATAAGTTAGATTTTACTTTGTTTGAAGACTGAGAGTTTTAGATAATTAAGAAACGTATTCCTATTGGCATATTAAGCTTGTTTAACCTTCCTCACTCAATCTTCTTCACGTGGCAGCACGTGGTACATGCCAACGACGACGCTACCACGGGCAAAGGATTATGAGTAGTGCCGCCATTACTGAGGATGATCCTCCCAGCCCACGAATTTGAGGCTGAGTCAAGTTGGTATTGGCTTTCGTAGGAAACTGAAAATTATGAGTTTGTAGTAGCCTCCAATAGCATGAACTTTACGCCAGATTTCATAGCAATCCTTTCAGGCGTTCCGGACGAACCGAGAGAAATTATTAGGTGCTCCGCAGTGGCGCTGCGAACGCTATTAAAAATAAATATTATGTCCACAGGAATGAGTATGTGGATTGGATTCAGGACAGAGTCCCGTGGCGGTCTCTTTTGAATCCTTGAGGGCTCCATAAGGGATGGAGAATTTTGTGATAAGATGAGAAACCATCAGCTTTTAAGTAGGGGCTCTCCTCCGTGGAGTTAGCGGGAAGGGATCTGATTTTAAAATTCAAAATAAACCAGACTAATTTGCGGAACAATGGTTGAGAAACTCTCTTCAGACGATTTACTCCATTGCCCTCTCAAGTACTCAATGACCGATCAAACGAACTAAGAAACAAACATAACCTTACACAATTATCCCCTGCTCTCATTCGATGTACACGAATGTCAGTTGAAGTTGATGTAGCGTCGTCATTTGAACGAAGGCTTAAATTTATCAAAACTGTTACTGAGATAAGGAACAGCGCAATGCAACTTTCATAATTTAGTTCGTACAAGAATTGTTGGATGTTACAGCTGTTTCATGTCAGCCGGTTTGCCCGTTTAGAAAGATTGCCTTCTAGCAATGGGAGGGGCTAAGGCAGGAGAAACCAACATGGTCGCTCCTCTACAACCTGCAATTAACGTTTCAAACCAAGGGCGTTATTAGTAAGACAATGCGTGTCATTATGATGAAGCAGTGGCAAGTTTGTGTGGGTTTAGTTGAAAGGAAGAAGGATGCACCCTCAAAGGAAATAAGATTGTCCATGCGGATAAAAATCTTACGTTTGTATATAATGGACAATTGTAATTTGAAGTGATGTCCGTCTGGGGCTTGTGCTGTTGCAACATAAATGACAGCTAATTAAGCCACAACAAAGTTGATCTCTGTCTCCTGTATTTTCAATACATGTCTGTGTTCCTAATTCCTTACTAAGGCAATTTATTAATGCCTCATATTCAACCCATAAATTGAGTAGCGTATAGTGAGTCTGGTGCGGAAAGAGAAAATAAACATGTCGGCCAACCGAGTGTGGTATAATTTTTCGCTTCTGTTAACCTGTTTCCTTACGCAGGACGCGTAAAGGAGGAGTTTCAAGCCTGGTATCAGAATTCTATTCCTCTCTGTTATTTATGCTGTACAAGTTTTTAAACATTTGTCATGGCTGCTATATTCATAACATCACTTTCACCTTCCACGGTTGTTATTCATTGTCATATTCTTGGTCTGGATTTTGGAGATAAGCTACCGTCAACAACTGCTTTAGAAGATCATTCGACCTGCTGCTGATAGAGAGACATGTCCTTGAATTATTAATATTATTATTTTTAGGCTACTCTTAACCTAATCTTATTATGTCAAAGACTGAGGTGGGCTGAAGAAAAACTGTCCATGTGACATCAAGCGAAGAAATAACGTAGCGTCAATAGGTCGATAATATTAAAAATGCTCTTTAAAAATGAGTTATAGACTGCATTAAATTGGTTTAGGACAGATTACAATGAATGTCTCTTTCCAACAAAATAAAATGTTGAGTTCCATAAGTGGCAGGTAAATTCTTAATCAGTTGAGTAACTGCGCTATAAAGTTTTGAAGAAATAAACAAAATTGTAGGATTTGAGGTTCTTGTGGCGTTGGAGGCAGCAGGGACCTCCGAAACGTCTGTAAATTTCTACAAGAATACAGATCGCAACAACCCAGAAGACAGCCATCTTCATAATTCAGTTTGGAAACTAGTACAAAATTAGTCGTCTAGAAACAAATAAAATTTACTACAGTATAATGATATAGTTAATATTTCCCATGATTAAATTATAACAGCAAAAAGTAAACAAACCTGATATTCTGTTTATGTTTTCCAATGGTGTTTAAGTTTTACTTATTTAGAACCACAAATTATTTTATAATATTTTTCTAAGCTTGTTTTTAGTTTTAATTTAACCAGTACCGAATAAGACACGACCAACAAAACAGAATAGCTTGTGTTTATCCTTATGGTCCCCCTTCGCTATTCTCATTTACATTACATATTGTATGTGAAAATTGTGTTTTACTGTCTGAATTTAAAATAACAGCTTACTTTACTTAGAAACTTGTCGTTTTATTTTGTGTGAAGTACAAATAACACTACACTGAACACAGAACATCCAACTGTTACATTACGGTTTCCAGTTTTATTTTATTATAGCTTCTTTCATAGCGAAAGTCTAATATCATTGTACCGCTGTTCCCTTTAAGCATCACGTTCACCGAGAAATGGGGCGGTGTGATAAGAATACAGTGGAACACTTTAGGAAAAAAGTTTCAGCAGTCTGTGTCGTCATCACCCTCGATGTTATAGCGGATGGTCTAGGGTGGATTTTAGTGCGAGGAGATTCTTGGCGAAGAAACTCATCGCTGTGTAGAATATTTGGTTTCTGTACAGTTGTTGTGCAGGCTTCGTTATTTCTACACTCAGAAGTTACACTTTCGCCTGTCTACCCCCTCCACCCGCTTATAGTTAATTCTGTGGAATAACAGACTGTTGTTTTGTTTTCACTGAGGTTTCTACAGCAAACGATGCTATCTGCCTATTTTGGTAGGATGAGTTGTACATTCTGAAGGCATGCACACTTATAAATATTAGACGTTACAGGGCAACGTCCTTCATCCAACAAATGTCACACTCTTGGTTCATATTCCGGAGATCCCAGGTTCGAAACTAGATTCGGAAACTGGCTTTCCTGGATGAATATTTCCATGATTTTACTTTCTCCCTCGAATAAAATTTTTCGATCTTACTTTAACATTGGACAACATCGATTACTTTAACTTACTTTCTTAACAATCATCCTGCCATTCAACGCTGTATAGCTTACGCAGTTGATTGAGCGTTTGTGTAGGCTACTAACTATTCGTAATCGTCTTTGTATCTCATTCGATGCTGTAATGCCTGTGCTAGGTGCCAGCGTCAAGGTACTGAGTTCCTGGAAAGATGATATTCGACACACAAGAAGTGTTCTTATTCAAGAAAAATCAAAGGCTGATTGTTGCGCTGAACCTTAACTTCAGCCAGTTCTATCCACCCCGCAACCCCACTCTAATACTCTAAGCTCAATTTTAATATTATCCTTTTGTCTACGTGTAAGCCTAGGTCTTTCAAGTAACTGTCCACTTCCAGGTTTTCCGATTAAAAGTTTTGCGTTTATTTTACATTGCAACATGCGTTGTACGAGCCCCCAGCCCGTTCTGCTATGTTTAATCAACCTAATGATATTAGGTCACTAATATTAAGCTAATGTTAAGCTTAAAGTCCGGTGAGGGTGGTAAACATTTGTTTTAGAAAGGGAAAGCTGAGAGGTATCAGCTTCTCAAGCAGGGCGCTATTGCATGAAATTCGATAAAAATATATTAATTAAAATAAAAACAAAATATATTAATATAAATACGTCTGTCGAGTTGGGTTAAATTAGTGGTAATGAAATACAGACTATAAAGGACCCAGAACGCTAATGCTTAGTGATTTTAACACTTGTGAGGAGATTTTAGTTACGTGTGATAGGGAAAGGGACTGATTCTGATCGCGGGTATAACATTGGATGTGTTGCTGAAATATCTTATTTTGAACTGACAGAGACTGTTGCTATTCAACGGTGACCTCTCCGGGACAGAAGTAGACAGACAGACAGGCTGGAAGCAGCCACTAAAGTGAACTAGGCAGCTACTTAACCCGGGGTGAGTTTGAAGGCTCTTAGATTACACCCTCGAGTACAATAGACAGTGTCTGCTGAAATTACTAAAGAAACGTCTCATGTTCTGCAACGGTAACGCTGTTCCAAAACTTCAGCTATCCTACTCTGAACACGGTTAAGATGTAGATACGATCAGTCATCTTAAGAAATGGGGGACTTTCATAATATTGTCAGTGTTAATAAGACAATAAACATGATTGGCAAAATATGCAGAAATATTACGTAAAGCACATTCATTGGAGAACATACGTTACGAGACCACGAATGAGAAGTATGGAGGATAATATTAAAAAGGCGTCTTGCAGATATGACATGAGAAGGTTTTGGTAGAATTAAGTGGATTGGGTTATAGAAGGGATTAAAGGAAACGTTAACACTGTCTTCAGGGCGCTCTGATGATTGAGGCAGTAAGCATGTCTTACGCGTCAATAAACTTCTATAAGACTACACGGTGCAACATCACAGGAAACAGTCATCGTATTGTTCGCCGACCAGAATACATTAAATTTTACGAAGAAAAGATTTATAATATAATGCAAAATTCACCATCTAAGATATTGTTAGCTTGAAGCAGTTAATCCAATAGCATTACGGATCAGTAGTTGCTCCAAGCATCATTTTTGTACATGGTAGGGTACAAAAATCTGCTCGAATTATTTACGAACGCAGGAAGGAAATGTTTAACAATTTCCTGGATAATAACATTTAGGCCTGTTATTAAGATATTTATTATCTTACGATGTGGACTGGATTTGACTAAGAACAGTGACCGGTGTTGGGATTTTGTGAGTGCGGTAATGAACCTTCGGGTCGCATAGAAAACTGAAAATTCACTGATAGTTTGGGTGGCCATTTTCAGGAAGGACTGCTACATGGAGTTAGTTCTCTAGTCATAACAAATATTAGTCAGATGACTATGTGGAAGGTTAATAGCTTGGCAAACCTAGTAGCTAATATCTAATAAACATGAAGATCAACACATTACTCTATTCTTTTTTTAAACTTGCGGACGTACTCTTAAAATGTATACATCGGAAAGGATTACATCTCGTACACTACACGTCGATAAGGATCGGAATGATATTCTTTGAAAAGAAAAAGTCAACCTAATTGCAAATTGATGAACAATAAGATAAAGACAATACTGTAGAAACTTGTAAAATTTTGGTATAGCTTACACATCTTTACATTCTCATGGGAAATCCAAATATTTTGACTTAACAGAAAGTGTTTGGTTGAGTTTCGTGAACATCTGTTGGAAAAAGAAAACATTTTATTAGAAACGAATATGAGTTTTGTTGGTCGGGAAAGAAAATTTTCAGTTATTGGGCTATGAAGCATTAGGGCAGAAAGACTATGCTTGTTCCTTTGTTCGAAAATGAGGAATAGTTTCTTTAAGTTGGCAATTCAATTGCTGTTTCTCGTCTTTCGCTTGGGCGTATTACTTGTCCAGAATCGATATCAGTTCTAACTTTTACAGCTGAACTGGGGCGGAAAAATTCCATCCACCCGCATTTAAAAAACCATCGCTCAGCAAAGTGCGTAGTGACAAAACGATTTCCTTCTTGTGTCTGCTCAGAACTTACAGTAGACCTACTTGTCAGGAGCGGCACGGCCAGACAACCCAAAGGAACAGAAACTAGAGGCAATAAAGACTCACTGGGTGACGCGGTTGTAATATTTGCTTACAAATCTGACAGACACGCCTCTTGGAAACTGATGCATTTTATTTGAAATTCAAAAGGATTTTTTTATATTGTTATCGTAAAAGTACACTCTTTTTCTTTGTAACATAGAAACGTCTTGTTGTGGGCGTAAGTCCCATTTCTTTTTCGGAAAGACAGGTCTGAGGAAAGTGTAATTTATTAACTCTATAAATATCTGTTAAAATTCTGAGTAGGTACACGTAAATGTTCAATTAAGCCATGAACCAAACCCTTAAAATTCATTATAACTGCATGGGTTTATCAAGTAATATCTTCTCTTGCTATTTCTCAGCCAGACAAAGCCTAAGTCTCGATACCTTTCAAAGATATCAAACACGCCTAAAGCAAGGAGCATGGACCAACAAATGATCTCATAAATCTCTTCACTCTGAAGATGTATTTCAGCTTAAAACGTTGACATTTCGTATCATGCACATAAATGTTATTTTAGGTCACTCTTCATTCTACTTCACACTAAATACAGGGTGATTCAAAAGGTTAGGGCCAAACTGAAGGAGCGTATAGGGGGACTCAGAGAGAACAACTTTCGAATAGGAATCCATGTCCTCCGAAGTTATCCTGAGTCAGTCCAGGCCATTGAAGGTAGGAAAGTCTGATAACATACAGCTGAAATAATCGTACTTTTCTATTCTCCTACTAGCTTAATTTTGTTTTTTATTAATGTACAAGGATTACATTAGCAATCTTACAAACCAAATTATTATTGACAGGTCAGTGAAGTGACCAGGAGCTTAATGGTGTTTAATCTCAATTCTAAAAGATTTTGACGACGGTAGTTCACACTTAAAATTATTCATTATCAGGATCCTTTCCATCGTCTGTTCTTTAAAACCACTACGTTTCGGAGGCTGGTTTTGTCTCCGTCTTCAGGTGAGAGGTGCCTACTCTGCTGGGTCCCTTAGATAGAGCTAGTCTCTGTCACTGGACCCTAAGGGACCCAACAGAGTAGGCACCTCTCACCTGAAGACGGAGACAAAACCAGCCTCCGAAACGTAGTGGTTTTAAAGAACAGACGATGGAAAGGATCCTGATAATGAATAATTTTAAGTGTGAACTACCGTCGTCAAAATCTTTTAGAATTGAGATTAAACACCATTAAGCTCCTGGTCACTTCACTGACCTGTCAATAATAATTTGGTTTGTAAGATTGCTAATGTAATCCTTGTACATTAATAAAAAACCAAATTAAGCTAGTAGGAGAATAGAAAAGTACGATTATTTCAGCGGTATGTTATCAGACTTCCCTGCCTTCAATGGCCTCGACTGACTCAGGATAACTTCGGAGGACATGGATTCCTATTCGAAAGTTGTTCTCTCTGAGTCCCTCTATACGCTCCTTCAGTTTGGCCCTAACCTTTTGAATCACCCTGTATATGGTACCACTCTTTACGATACCTGCGTCCCTCATGACTTTCTCCAACAGAATATTAAACAAAAGACAGGCAAGTACACCCCCTTACAATAGCTTCAGCCTTTCTTCGTTTTGAACTGCTTTAAAATACAGTTTTGAATTTTGACGCTACACTAAACTGTTTTCATGATAATTTTGTAAGTCTGGTTAGTTCTTCAGGTAATCCTAGGTGTAGCATAGCTTCATACAGTTTATTTATTAATACACTATCATATACTGTTTTAAAATCGACACTCTTCCAGAAAAATATAATAAATCATGGTACAGGTTTAAAAAGCTAAAATCCAACTATTTCAAGAACAACAACATTGTTTCACGAAGACTTCATCTATTAATGACGAGAACAGAAAATAAAATGTTAAAAACA
This sequence comes from Zootermopsis nevadensis, assembly GCF_000696155.1. Next base: position 2,068,411 of record NW_019059628.1, read on the forward strand.
AAAGCGATTATTGAGTAAAATAACAGACGAGACAAAATTACAAATGTTAATCGAAACAACAACAATATAACAAAGAAACAGTATCGCAGGCCGATGAGATAACGGAACAGTGTTGTTGTAGTACCAAACTTTGTGAGCGGTAGTGAAATGTGTATAAACATATTTGAAACCCTAAATAAAAATACTGAGGTGTACGGACTTCATTGAAACTGCTTTGGAGTCACTGAACTGATTGGCGGTAGCGACGTGTCATGTTTGGATATGCGAGGTGTTCACCCACTTTGTAAAGTCTTCTCAACGCAGGTATAATCATTATAAGTTTATAACTCGTGTTTGCTTTTACTGACTCTCAGGTCTCAAAAAAAAAAGACTTCTATATAGCAAATTAAGCACTAGCCAAATGATCTTCGTTTTGTTCACGTTTTCTGAAGAATAAATACTGGATGCTGGAGTTTATTAAACCCTTCATTCTCCTACCACCTGTCGGTGCAGACGTTAAGGACAATGTTTCTTGCTCTGGTCTACTCTGCTGGTTGATTGGCTCATGTTAAATAGGCGGAGTTGATGCCAGTTGTTAATAGATGAGAGGCGGGTTTCATTATTACGAAAGTAAATGCTCCAGATGGCAGCACATGTCGTGTCGGGTTCTGATCATCTTGGTGTTATGGGCTCTATCAAAATGGCGGTATTCTTACGTGTGAACAGCTGGCGTGACGTCAACGAGTAGTTGGTTACAATCGCACTAGATGGCTGTATCAGTAGGACTAAACAGAAATGAAGCAGATTTCCACGAACCGCAAATAATAACAATAAAAAAATGAAGGGAGTTACTTAGACTATGACCGCTTACTTCATCATATTTCCAATTTATAACCTACGCAACTGAAAAATTAACCAAAAACCAATCAAAATATAACAGTTTTACTTGCAAGAAGACAAGAATAAACTCAACGTTGATTATAAATATCGTGTCGACGTAAAAATTTTATGTTGTTAATCTAAGCGAGTCATAAAGCTTTCCGCTTCGAATGATCCATTTCAAGGCAGAAATATGATTTCACAGATCCCTCGTGTCCATGGCGATATTGCCGTGTGAGGAAAAGCAAACTTGTCCTATACTCATTTTCTCTGTGAACATTCCTGTTATTATCGCTTCTTACAATTCTTAATCATGTCAGTGTAACATTATAACTGCTCAACAAGCTGAAGTAATGGTAAAATTCTAGACCAAAATTCGGGAAGTTAAAACAGAGCCGTTAAATAACCTAAACTCTATACTTTAGGCATACGATGTATGATTGCCTTGTTGATTCAGAACAAATACACAACCTTAGGCTAACTTACGTGTCTGTGTAAGCGAATGTAAATGTAAAGTAATTTTCCAGCAGGTGTTCCTTAATATTTAAATACTTATAGCTGTAGTCTATCTCCAGACTGATAATTACAACCTTGTATTTCTTTGAATAATACAGAATGTACCATTTAAAATGCAACACTAACTGCAGTGCATGAATCCCTTCACGTACAAAACGACTAAACCAATGTGCAATATAGAATTCTTGCAAAGGAATTCCGTTGTTGCAACCGATGCTTTAATTGAAATCGGTACGGCGGTAATTTCAACTCGTTTTTTCCACATGACGAGCATTTGTCACAGATAAACGCTTTCTGTGTTCCAAAATTTTGTTACCAGTTGGTTTACTGCCTTATTCAACACTTCCTGTTTCAGGATATGCGTTGCTGAATGCTTCATGAGAAGTAATGTTCCAGAATTAACATGAGTTCTTCTCGTGAATACACCGTGTTCACATCTTCAAAATTTTTACTCAACTGACGTGTACGCGGCCTAGCAACTAAGATTACCTTAACTCGAATGTCAGGAGGTTGGGAGAGTCTTTTATATGGGGAGGGGTGGATCTGTTTCTATTTTAATTTTTATATAGAACACGTGACTGTTGTCGGGTTGCGTTTTAAATGATATGCCCTGTATTTCCTGGTGGTTAAAAGCACCTGAACTGAGTTCGATTAATCGTGTATCATTATCTCTTCAACAGAAACATAAACAGCCTCATATATATATGTTCTACTTACAGCTTTTATTTTAAGTGGGGATATAGAATAAACATTGTTTCCATTTTTAATGAATATAGACTTCGGGGTGGCTGCAGTGTTTAATATTTGAATATATTGCGTGGCTGGATGTAATAATGCAGCCTTGTTTGTCCACAGGCCATGCATCATTGTATGCTTATTTCTAAAATACACGAGTCACGGTTGTTTCATATACGAACCAGTTATGGAAGGAACCACGAATTGCCTTTTTTATATATATAATGTAACTGAACCCTGACACGCACACGAGTTGGTAAATACATAGTTTCTGACAGGAAAAGAATAGTAACTGGACAACAATAATTATGAGACTATAACATACCAGTAACCATAATTCATATAACACCTAAAACAACAAACATCGCATTGTACGCAAAAGGCTTTATAAACCAGATACTACTAAAAGCTTCGTATAACACTATGTTAACTCTCAGTTTGACCTAGGTCAACAGTTACATTGTATAATATTGGAGTACACTCATATTAACTGCAAAATTACATTGCCCCTTCCATTAACTGCCACAGCGGTGTTGTAGTTTCAGTGGTTACTTGTGTATTCAGCGCCATTCTAGAAGCCTGAACAGCTTAACTGATGGACGGTATTATGTCCGAGAGAAGAGGTATTTGAAATTAAAACTACTATCATCAGATGTCTGAAAGATATGTAAAACTCCTGATTTTATTGCTTTAATATAAATTACTTACCGCAATATTGATGTCAGTATATCAGTATGCAAATGTCTAAACGCTGTAAAATTTATTGTTCGCACGATCAATTACGAAATTAGCAGCAGTCTGTTAGAAACATCCATAGGCCTACATTTCTGTTCACATTTTTAGAAGTTTTATTTGTATGGCATTTTGGAAAAATAAAAAGAATCAAGTAAGTGTCAAAGTTCAGAACCGTGGTAAAAAACTGTTATTACGAGAAGGCCTTAGCAATGTCTACTTCAAATAAATTAGCCACTAAGGTCACTTTATTAGAAGCTAACTACAATTTAGTTGCCCACTCCTCTACATAGATTCAAATGGTATTAGTTGTCAACAATAAATCTAAGAGATGAAATGTCCGTCTCAAAGTTCGTACCATCGTTATGTTTGTAATTTTGAGGAATGTTATACAGTTTTCCACCGAAAATTTGTAGATGGGCCTATGTTTATTATTTGTCCCCACACAAAATTTGACACCTGTAAGTATAACCACAAAACATAACCTATTATCAAATTGTAGGACTATTTATTAAGTAGTGCTGTTTTCACTGACACTTGAGAAACTAATAGTCTCCATGCCTGTCCTATTGAACGTAGAAAATTAAAACATACAAATGTAAGGCACTATCTAACACGTTTCTAAGGGGAACATCCATGAACACATGGACATGATGCAATAAGCCCTACTAGAAAAGGAAGCAGGTTAGAATTAAATCTGCAGAAGAAACGAATTACAAAAACAAATTACAAATTTACAAACAATCGGATGTTCGAAAAATAATATATGCCGGCTACCGTAAATAATTTCGTGGTATTCCTCAGTTCCTTCAAGCTAAGACGTTGAAACAGACCGCGATAGAATATTTCCGCATCCTTTCGAATCCATCATTCATAATTTTACTCCCTTTTAAAACTACGAGTTTATAAAATGCCTACTTTGAAATCGTCAGTGAACTAATGAAGTTACGATCTTTACAAACTGCATAAGCATTAAAGTCGAGCACTGAATTCAGTTTAGGGCTGCACTGGTTTTCAAGAAACACCCCGAAGAACAGGAATGCAGATTTAAAAAGTTACATATGAAGTCATGGAAGCACTTAATGAACATCAAACACCGAATGAAACAAATTCGTAGCGTTATATGTAATAACAATAGAAAAATGTAAAAACTGAAGTTCCCTTTCTGTCTCAGTATTGTAAATCATTGTCAAGAACGTAATATTCGTTGCAATTCGCATTACGTAGTTATAGAGACGTCTTGAAAAAAAAAAAAAACTCAGCCAGTTCCAAGACAGTTACGTGTGTGAGCTACTTTATATATGTGACTCTGTAGTAACTCACGTGGTATTGCTTACAACAAATTTTTGCATAATAATGAAACAGTGGTAAGCACATATCTTTGTATAAACATCGATAAGACCTGAGATGGGAGGTACGAAGAAAATTGGATGAAGTGTCTTTATATATGACATAACTAAACTATAATAACTAACCAGGGTTAGGTTATGACTCGGTGCTGCTATGATAACCTGGGAATCGTCTGGATGCGGGGTTGGAGTTTTACTTAACCAAAATGATTCACCTTCAACTCCAACTGCCCTTACATGTAGTGTTGAGGCTGAGGTGAAACTTAACCATAACGCAGGATCGCCCAACCCAACGTTTGTGGTAGTTGTACTGCACATCCATCTGTGAAAACTTGAGTTGGTCTACACAGAGGATAGTGTTCTTCAGTCGTCTCATAGCCGTATGTGTTTTTGGAATAGATGGTTCAACCTATGGACACACTGCATTTCACAGAAACAGTGGTTCCAAGAAACAAAAGGTCCCTTTTTATATGGACTGCTGTGCTCAGGAAATATTTACAACAGAATTCCGAGGAAATGGAGACGGGAAAAGAAAAGAACATAAAGTACACGTGTGTACCGTGAATTATTACTGTAATATCTCGCAGTTCTCGCATATTATTGTAAGAAGGAATTCTGTCTCATTTAGGTGACAAATTTTCCACTCCTTAACGCGTGAGAAATGTATGAGAGACAAACGTTACAGTAAAGACACATCTTTGCTGTTTCCACGTGCAAGTCATTCAATGGAATGAACCTAACTCGTTGTGACGTAAAGTTAATATGCGCATTGTGTGAAATGAAGCATATATGTGACTTACTGAAAAAGACAAATTTGGGCTACAAAATTTAAAGGATAAAAGTAGACTAACCTGCAAAAAAAACACACCACATTACCGTTTCAAATGTAGCCTACTTATATTATTTTAAGTAATATGTTTGCGTTTTATGATTTGAGTTAAATTAATAGCCTTGGTGACATTTATGCAGAGAAAATATGCTATTCAGGTGGTATACATTGTTACCGATGACCTATAAAACACATTTGTGACGGTGATAAGATGATGTCTTGGATAAACGAACCGCGTATTAAAATACATTTTGGATTAATCTTAACTCTTAACGATTAAGTAAATAATACACAACGAAAAAGTAGTTCGCGATCGTCTCAGTATTTTATCCAAATATGTTTTCAAGAAACTGTCATTGTATATTGTAAATATTATACAATACATAAATATTTCCAGATATCAAGTTCTGGAAATGGAGGGAGAAAACAGCTCATATTCCAGAATATAAATCTTTTGCAGGTGCCTCGTCTGGGAGAAAGAGTTAAAAACGTGAACTTTAGTGTAAACTGATTTATGACTTTTTGTTGAAGGTTACGAGTAAAAGGACCAAACTCGTAACAAGCTGTTTCTCTCGCATCCGACATCTGTTAAACGCAGCATCCCTCGGCCCATCCTCGACTTGTAGTCTACCTCCCCTTACTTCGTCCTGGCTGTGACAGTTGCAAGTAACCCTTTTCACGAATGGAGACAAATTTTGCAGCGTAAACCGCAAGCGAACGTGCTTTGTGGCATTCAGAAAATACCATCCCACTGAGCCAATGATAGATGTATCAACCACTGTGGGGGTCAAACAAGCCAGCTGGCCAGCGAATATCGTACAAGACGATAGATATGATAGTTGCAAGTTGTAGCAGATGGCACCACCGTCATCAGAGTTACTGCCACATCGATCTGAACTGCTCCCTCTTTCGCGTACATAACCTGACATGAAACTGGAATATTAACATTATTTTGGAATCTGAAAGTCGTTTTACCTTCCAAATCATATTCAGACTCTTCCATAAGAACTGCTGGTCTGTATACAGAGTGAACTGTCTGAGCTGTTTCAAATATCACTTCGACAAAAACTAAACGGGGTACAAAAATGAAACTCGAAAAATAGTACCTAATTCGCACACGGAAGATCTTCACGGAACTTTATCCGAAATCCCAATTTAACAACGGTCACAGATTTTGTAAAATGAATCTGAAGAACACAAAATGGTTAAGCCGCCATTTTACTACCATGTCAACAGTTGCGCTCCTAGCAGCTGCCGTTACAATTACGTCACTTCTCCAGCTACAATTTTTTTCGAATTTCTCCTTTTATAAGTTAATTTTCTGTATGCCGTAAATAAATACCTGAAACTGACCAAATCATTTGTGCTAACTCCGAATATTGAGACCGATGGCAGGCTCACAGTAATGAACCTTTAGGTTCTTAATTAAGTGAACGACGATCAGCTTCTCAAGAAGGGCTCTGTTCCGTGGAGTTATATGTATCGTCTACAGTGAATGTTCGTGCGATAATTCAAGCAAATGCTATAACAGATTAGGCCTATCTCTGCTAACACACGATAGTAAATTTTTTGTTAAACCTTGCGAAACGTAAAAACTCGTATCGTACAAGTCAATGTTTGTTTCCGTCGAAACAATCTAAAAATTTGGAGAAACGAAATAAAACAAATTTGTTGATAAATTTAATTATTGTAATAAGTTTGGGATTTTTTGAAGTGAAATAATGTTGTAATATCATAAAAACTTATCAGTGGGAGCATTGCAATTAATTTTATCCATTATCGGTTACCAGCGGATAGCTGTGTAGTCCAGTAGCAGAGGTGCCACCTTTGTACCCCTAGGCCTACATCAATTGCTTACGGGTTTCCGCTCTCCTAGTCTTTGGGGGCACCTTCTCTTCCTCCTAAGGCAGCGCAGGATCTCATCATGCCTGGCCATCCATACCCGTGGGTCAAAATAGTTTGGCAGTGAGGGGCACATGTAACAGTTGGGAGCACTGGAATCGGTCTCACCCGCCCACCGGGAGTAATGAGGTATTACACTAAATGGAGTTCGTCGATAATTTGTATTTTCCATCGGACACGTGTCTTGTTTGTGGGACACGAGTGAATGCCTTCGTTAAACTAATTAAATTCCGGTCAGGAATGCATGTTTGCCTACGTATTCTTATTTCTTTAATGGTAAATTATAATGGTAAGTTATAAGAATTTGTCTGAGTAGAACTACAAAAACTTCTAATCTGCGCTTAGGACAGACACGCGAACACAAATGGCTTTAGAGCCAAGTTAGCTTACAAGGAGTAGATTGTCTTTTTCAAAGGAGATGTACTCGTAAATCACTAAATCATATATTTGTGTAATATAGATACGTAGGATTCTCCCTGTTTCAAAGCACAAGAATGTATTTTATGTTTGAACACATATTTAAATAGAGTGCAATATTTCACTACGATTTTACTATGTTTTTAACCAGTTACTTTCTAAAATTTTCTTTATGTTCATCACTGGAAATGTTTTAATAGATTCCATTCTGCAATGCCCAACATTCTTGTCATTAGTAGTAAAATCAGACTTCCAAAAGTGGTCTTAATATTATCAATATCAACGTCTGTAAAATGTGTCTTAATGGACGTGCCAATTAAATTATTTGATAATGCCTGAAAGCTTTTCTACTAATGAGTGATGAAAAGAGAAACCGAGATCGATATCTGTCAGAATCGCTTTCATATTCGAGAGATTCAGAGTTCAACTCCCTCCCAGAGTTGTCCATCATAATTACGCTTTCCGTAGTGCCTGTCTGTCACTTAAATCAAATTGTGGTGTCACGTAATAAAATATGCTCTCCTCAGTCGCACATTACCCTGGCAACATATCATGGGGAATAACGGCCAAGGAAGCGAGAGTCAGTTCTGTGGAAAACGGCAATTAATTTCTGGTGAAAACTTACATGCTGCCTACTTTTCTCCATATGTTTCACACATCAGGTTAGCAAGAACTGTACATTAATGAAAATAAAGGTATTGACATATTTCTGTGCATACGTTCTATTAGAATTGCCTTCAGATTCTAGTGCCCAGTATTTTTCTAAATTTCATTAAAATAACATGTTTCCAGTTCGACCTTAGGCCATTCTAGAACTTTCCGGTTGTCCCAGGCACTACGACCGATCTGCATCTAACGTCGACAAATGTTACGGTCGAAAGTCACCCAGGACGCGTATCATCAACCATCCTGTGTACAAAGCGTCATGGACGTTGGTAGTTCTCTTCTGTTCCATATCTTTGCTTCCCGTTCTGCACTAGACTCCATTTTCGACTGATTTCTTTTCTACCAGAGTCACCACCCTCAGAATTTAATTTCAACTTTTTCCGCAAACCACGAATGGCGCACTCATACACTGTGACCAACACGTCGAATCACAACATGTCTGACGCATCTGTTGATCTACTGTACATTTCCCGAGAGACTTCATTATTTATTTTACAGTGAAGTGCGGAGGGAGTATAAAGTTATGCCAGTATTGTTTGCAAAGTAGCTTGGTAATCTGGTACAAAACATTTGAACTGTAAAGTTTTTAATTATTAAAATATCTGGGAGACTGCAGAATTTGTATGCTTTGAAACAGTGGTAGCAATGAAATAAAAAATTATCAATACGGAAGTTCTAACCGCGTTTCATTTATTCAGAAGGTTCGCGGTCTCATTTCCTTGGAGAGCGGGGGTCAGTACGCGAAATAAAAGAGCCATGATACTCTTCTACAACATATCCGTGGTTCATGGTGCTTCTCGTTAATTCACAATGAATCATCAACTATTCAACGTCTCATGTGTGTAGCCAGGTCTAGCGATGTGAATATAAGAGTGATCAAGTATTAAAGGTTAAAGGAAGCGTAGTAGCTCAGTCGTACGGTGGCTAATGCCTGGAATCCGTCCTAGAGCGAGTTCCTATAGGCCGAATTTAAATAATCCGTGTTAAGTCCGAAGTTCTGACAACGGCTGTAATGTGCTTCATCATGAAGGTCAGAAGTCGAGCTATGTACTTCTTATTCTAAACATTGACACTATTTCTATGTATGTAGCATCTCTGTTGTTACAGACCCAAATATATAGTGTATTCGAACACTTATTTTTCAAAAAAATGTTATTATAATGCTAATTTTTGCCATTAAGTTTCTACTATTACCTTGTGTCAAATTACGCAGTTCCCAATTACTTTTTGAAATATGTTCCTAGATATTATTTTATTTAAGTGTGAAAATATATTTCCGCTAAGATACCGGTCTATTATTGTCCAAACCACTCTTTACATCTTTACCCGCAAATGTTTTTTAAATTGTTAAACCTACAATCTTGTTTCATTTGAATAGTACATAGCACATTCTTATATCTCTTAGTTTACCGCCATTCTATCATAATTATAACAAATACCCATAGTACATTCTTGTATCTCTTAGTGTACCACCATTCTATCATAATTATAACAAATACCCGTTCCATAAAGCAAAGGAAAACATAGTTTTCTACAGTGTGAGTGTATATTTCTGAGTCATTGTTTGTTTTAATCTTAGCTTAGATTTATGGGTCGCTGTTAACAAGTAAAGTGAGCTCATCCATATTATTTGATTGTCGATGTCAGGGTTCTAGTTACGCAAATCTGAAGACTCTGCTAATATGAGGCAGATATACCAACCACCTGACTGTCAGCAAGAAGGAGGTGTACTAAAAAACTACTCTTTGCGAGGATTCTTCAATGCTAGTGTTTTTCCTCACGAGTGAACTTGTATGTACTGAATTAAAGTAGATCGCTGGTTCTGGCAGCTGCTTCTGGGCACAAAATGTCTTCCCCAGTACGACAAAGAAATAAGTAGCACCGGTACTTTGAATTTTGCGGGGAAAAAATATGAAAAAGGAATTCAAGGGAAAGATTAAACTAAATATGTGATGAGCCACTTTGCATTAAATTAGATAGCTTACAACTGTAGGAATTTAAGGTCTGCAGTTGACATTGAACTGGTCTACGTTGTGTCGTGGGCAAACTTACATTGCTATACATATGCCCCATAAGTCTCAAGCCACGGGATAACTCTGCTATTTGCCAAACTACAGAAAAATATTAAGAGACAAACGTTGTTGAAAATCATATGTTTCCAGTCTCAAGTTTTGAAATTTATTACCGAGGACAAGCCGTTGGGGAGCTATACTCTTTACATCATTAATTGCAAAAGGTAACAGCTATGTTGTCAAGTTGACATGACAGTTCGCTACTCGTTGCTGTTTTGTTTAATTTGTGTTTCCTGTAGTTCCTGCGTCTTCTTCAAAGATGTTTCCTCCTGCTTTGGAAAGACATCCCGTTCCTAAATTAATAACTCGGTGCTATTTTAAAACTAATATATTCTTGTATTAAATGTGTTTATCTTCAAGAAAATTGTTTTACTTTCATCCTGTGATTTTTACAGCCCTAAAATTATTAAAGTAACAATACCATTCGATCAACTACGCGTCAAATCGTCAAATACGGCATTAAAAACATGTTTTCTAATCGAATTGGTGTAAGGTAAAGCAAACCTGTAGGTGTAACGTTTGCCTAAAAAATTATTTTTATAGTCATTTTCAAAATGTATTAAGTCTGTTACTATCTGAGTTTAGATTATGTAGCGGTACAGAATCTATACACCGAAATAAAATATATATTCTGCAGAATTTTTCTTGGAAATAAACCAGAAAACTGAGCGTTAGCTAACAGAATATCGCGAGTGGCTCTGCTTTCTCTCACGAGCAGCTGTGCTGTGCTGTACTTTCACTGAATGCTTTCACCAGAACGATGAGAGCAATTTGTGGGAACAAGCCAGCGAGCGGCCGAGCAGAGCTTATGTTACAGGTCCTTGTGACATCTTACGAGAGGTTCCGTCGTCGAGTTGCCACGTTAAACTTCATGCAGTTCATGATGGAGGGGTTGGACGTGCAGATACAATGTCACCGTAAGAAACTAGCAAGTTACAACACGAAACACTTAGGGATCTAGGCTTAGAAGAGAAAATACAATCAAAATATATCTTAGACCGTGATGATATGCACTAAATTGGACTGATTCAGTATTGGACCTAGAAGAGAGCTCTTAAGAACACCGTAAAAGACCTTTGTGTTGTGTACAGGCTGATGGCTGAGAAACTCTTAACTAATTAATGTCACTCCACCGTGTTATTAGTCAATTATAATATTAATTTCGAATTAATAAATTCGCATGGTTTGTAAAATAATATTAGGACAGACATTTTGAAGTATAAAAGACCCCGTCTACATTTCCCTTTGCCTAATTCAATTTTATTTACGTATGTAAGAATATTTTTTTACAATTTGAGAGTTCCCCTCAATTACATTTATGTAGGCTAACTTGTGTTGGGCAAGGCCGTGGTCTAGGCATCACGGAGTTTTCCTCCGGGGGCTTCCCCAGTTTCTCCGTGGCATCCCAACAATTACTCCACTCACACACAGAAGAAGGCAATGGCAAACCACTTCTGATCATCTCTGCCAAGAATGTATATATGTATAAGCAGTTCCCTGACAACCTGAAGAGGTTGGAAGGATCCTGTTCATAATATATGGACCTGTCGTCAGACAGAACACTACAAATAAAAAAAATAAAAGGCTACACTCTCCTACTGAATGGTACAGGGAAACAGGACCAAACAGGAAAATGATGGACACTGTGTTCGTTAAAAGCGTTGCCATATGTGTAATCCAGGTGGCACTACTTAATACTGCGCTGCCAGATTCTGCAACTTCAGTCACGCTCATAAATTCATAACATTTAACTTTGTAATAAAATTTCAAATTGAACTTCAGTTTATCATTTCTTAAGAAGGTGATAAAACAGTCTTGTTGAACAAAGCGTTCGCACACGCGAGTACAATATACAAGTGTGACAATTGTTGCTTTAGATATAATGTAACAAGTACAGTCACAATCAATGACCGATCCCTAATTGAGAGTGTCCTTTCGATGTTCGGCTCGTCCACACAGGGGTTCTTGGTAAGGCGCTACAGAGAAATTACCCATGTACCAGAATCATCAACGTTCGGCGAATTTCGCGTTGGTTAACCAAAATTATTGTGATTAAAATTGTATGTGTGTATATGAAGTAGATTAATCTCGTATAAGGTGGGATTACCTAAGAAGGCGACTGGAATCCGTTACGCGAATTCTTAATTATAAATATCGGTAACTATAAAACGAAACCGAAGACGCTTTTACTGTTTCATTTTATAGAAAGCAGAATGCTGGATAATAAACTCAAAACTAAGATTCTTGTCTATTTGAAAGCAACATTCCCTACTTATATTCAGGCAGTGACCACATATTTTCCAGTCTTAATTGGACGGAGTCCGGGTAAGTCAGAAGCGCTCTTTTGGGGGTAACCTAACCTAACCCCCAACAGTAAAGTTACCCTCCACATACATCTGAAGCCACAAACGTTTGGCATCGTATTTGCTGCGTGTCCTCTGTCCATTTACTGAAATTGCCTGGGATTGGTAACTAAAGTAAAGCTTATTAAACTGTCTCTCCCGGGACTTACCGACAACTCCGTCTGATGACTGCAGTGGTTATAAACAACCAGTACAGTATTTACTTTCAGTTCCCCAGCGTCTCAGTGTTAGACTCCTATAAATAAAACAAAGTTGCTCCAGAGTTCTCGCATTTAAAACGTTCTCCTTTGCAGTTCTAACTCATAGTCATATATATATACCTATGTTTACACCAGTGTTACGAAATTGTACCATTAGCGTTCCTAGAAAGCAGACATTTCTCTTCTCGTTAAGAATACGCGTAGAATTAAAAACCGTGTGATCAGATTTCAAAATTAAAATGTCTAAACCAGTGACCTAAGAAAGATACATACAGACAATTCTAATTTGAATAAGTTTACCGCAGTTAGTGTTTTAAATTGTAAACGGTGTCTTTCTTTACACTCCAATCCAATATGGAACAGGAATTGGAAACAGTGCTTTTGAGGGCCACCACAGATGACATAAAATATCTGGTCATATATTCTACTCTGCTAATTTCAGCGCTGAAGCTGCGCGGGGAGGCGGCGCACTTCTTCAGGGACGTTTATATACGTACAAGAACATACAGTGAAAAAAGAGACTAGAATTAGCGTGTAGCACTGTGTACTAGCGTGACAGTTCTGATTATGTTTTAAAAAGAATCTGCCGCTGGTAAAGTTAACTATTATTCAGTTTTAAAATATGGTAGAAAAAATAAATTTTAAATAGGCCACATACATGGAGTATAAACACGATTAGATAGTTGTAATACAGTGTTTTACGAAGGGAACAATATTTTAATGTTATCCTGTTGTTTTGTATGGGTGCGAAACATGGTCTCTCACTCAGAGGGAGGAACACAGATTGCAGGTGTTTGAGAACAGGGTGTTGAGGAGGATGTTTGGGCCTAAGAGAGAAGACGATGGGGCATGGAGAAAACTTCATAATCATGAGCTTAAAAATCTGTACTCCTCCCCCAGTATTGTCAGGGTGATTAAGTCGAGAAGAATGAGATGGGCTGGGCATGTAGCGCGCATGGATGGGAGAAGAGGTGTACACCTGGTATTGGTCGGGAAGCCTGGGGGGAAGAGACCGCTGGGGAGACCTAGACGTAGATGGGAGGATAATCTCAGGCGGGATCTATGGGAGATAGGAGTTGAAGGAGAGTGGATTCTGTTGGCCCAGGACAGGGTCCGGTGGAGGGCTTTGGTTAATTCGGTGATGAACCTTCGGGTTCGGTAAGCCATCTAGTTAGTTAGTTAGTTAGTTATCCTGTAAGTCAGAAATAAACTACTCTCTCGCATTACGATTACATTATTCACATCTGTAAGTCGGAAATATGGAGGTAAAATATGTATGCCTCACTGAACATCAATGTTTGATTACCCCGGAAATTACAGCACATCAGCAGGGCAAGTAATGGTAGTTCATCCCTACGGATCTGTCTTGCAACGATAATATTTTAACGGCGAGAAGGGACTGCTGTAACGGCCCTTTTCCTGCAAAGTTCATGGATTAAGTTTGGTGGAAAAGAAAGTTGAAAGCACATGCGCGTATCCTGACAACATTTGTGGCGCTCATTGCAACACAAAAAGCCAGACGTTAATGAGCGTTTTGGAATAAATGCGTAAACAGTTCACGAGAAGACACTGATGTAACAGAATGTGGCGGTGAGTGGTTATCACTCCAACTTCGTATTCGGAAAGTCACGGGTTCAAATATCGGCCCGGAGACAAAAAATGCTGGCCGAATGTTCCCGTGGTTTTCCCCAGACTTTCTAGGAATATTTTGGGATAGTGTGCCTCCTTAAATTATGTTACAACCAGTTCATTGTTTATTAATTATCCTTACATTCGACACTATGTAGTCTCTGCTACTCGTAACGCTGTTACGTAAACCAATATTATGATAAATCGAAGCATAATGTTACGTAATAAATTCGCTGAAAATGTGTTAAAGTTTAGGTATGCTGTAGCTACGGTAGCTCGTCTCATCGCGTGAAGAACATGGAATGAGAATGAATTAGAACTTGTTGCTGATGAGAATGTCGAGGACATCATGTCAGAAGGGCATTTTTAAAAAAAAAATATTTGTATTATAGGAGAAATTTGGTTTATACGACACAAAATAGTGGGATATATGTCATGCCAGAAGGGTTAAATACTGATGCTGCCGTACACAGTGATACAGACATGTGAACATATAAATAAAAATAATAATTATTATTATTTAAATCAAGTAGGAGTAAGAAATCAGTTCGGTGCAAATCAATTGTTTTATCAACACGCCCGTCTGCCATGATGATGTGAAACAGAAGTAACAAGAAGCCGGAAAAGATTACAGGCATGACACCCAGAAGATGGAAGTGGTATGTATCTCCGAAACGTGTTATGTAAGTGCTGTGTTAAATCAAAGAAGACCAACAATGACGCCTTTTTTCATATGTTTATGGCCCATTTATATGCCGAAGTTTACATACGGATCTACGCAGTAGCCTTAATAAATTAAAAATCTAATTGTGATGCAAAACATCAAGATCCTATTACACCAATACGCTAATGTTCCTATCTTACAAGTTCGTAAGGTTGCCATGATGGTATTAGCTGTGGTGCACAATTTAAATTACATTCATCGGTATGGTATTTATACCATCTTTTATACAATTTAAATTACATCCATCGGTATGGTATTTATACCATCTTTTATGAAAATCGTTTATTTAGTACAGAAGTAATTCAACGAGCACACAGACACTGGAATAGCGACACAATGTCATAATCTTTAAAAGAAAAATAGGCAGAAAATAAATACACATCTTAGTTTGATGGTACTCAGAGTGGTTATAGCGGCAATGAAGTAACAATATAGGATAAATGCGTGTTTGTTCTGCGTTATCATCTGGACGACAGCTGCAATTTGGAACAGAGTAAAATAACATTTCAACACACAACTTGTAAAATGTTTACATAATTAACTCCCGTTTCTAATTTCTGTTATCGAGTTTTACAGTTACGATAACGGTCATGATAGTTTACTTCCGTGTAATTATATAAATTACTTGACGATCAAGATAAGTATCTGTCTGTAGACATCCCATGTAAGGTTATATAGAAAATATGATTTGCATAAAACTTGATCACCTGTAAAACAGCCTTTTGTAGCAGAAAGTCCCATGGTTTCATCTGTTTCAGTAGTAATTTATAACACAAATACACATCACCCTGACGATGGAGGCAGTACTACCTCTGACACTTCCGTAAACATTTACCAGGCTGCACGGCATAACACCACATACTACCCATTTTTATATTCATCGTCATAAGAACCCGAAAATGTGTACCAAATAGCAACAACGATCTATGTCCCGATATCTGTGAGAACTGGTAGCATTTCTGAAAAATGGCGATAACTCTGTATGAGTGAAAGCAAAGTTCAGAAGTCGTTGTCCTTTGTGTTATGACGGCCCAAGGGAAGACATCATAAAAATATAAGTTTTCAAGTGGTATGATTTGTAGTCCACTGTGAAGAACACGGAAAAATTATAAATATTTATGGGAATAATATATATATATATAGAAACGTTAAGTGCAGACGCCACTTGGAAGATCTAAAAATAAACGGAAGAATAAAATAAATATGGATGTGGGGGTGTGAACTGGACTGAAATATCCAACGATAAAATATTACAGGCTTTTGTGAAGGCGGCAAAGAACCTTCAGATTCCTTAAAATCTGGCAATTTCTCGGCTAGCTGAATTTCTATAAATTTCTAAATAAAACCAGAAGTTACACCAGTAAGTTAAAAGAGTTAAGCGTGACAATCGATAAAATGGTTAATCGATATATTGACTAAGTGGTGCTACTAAAATTTTGTATTCGTAGCTTGTAGCAAGCAAGTCACCTGAGTCAGAAAATTATATGTTCAGAGTTTCTAATTCATGAAATAAATAGGTTTGTTAAAAGCTTTAAGAGATTTAATTAGGTTTCAGAAGAAACCTCGTTCCTTCATCGGGACCCTAATAGACAGCTGCCTGTCTGCCCTTCAATTCCTCATTCAATTATGAACATAATTGTTATAGACACTAATTGACAGATTGTCGTAGAACTGGTAGGAGCATCATGCCATTGGAGACACTTTAACTTCCTGCCATGAATACTGTCACGACAGTCTTGCCAACTTCGACGTTATAACAATATTTACGGCATTATAGATGGGGGTCTTTAAAACACGCAAAATTTTATCTCAGAGTAGTTTTAAATGGAATATAAACGACGACCCAACAAATTATTTTAATTTGACTCTAATTACGGTATTAATTAATTTAACAAGTGTAAAACCTACGTAGTGACATGCATGTTGGCATGTTTTGAAGAGTATATACGGCGCCAAAACCCAAAAGAGTGTAATAACCGTGTTAACATTTCTTTGGGCCTCAAATATAAATTTCAAAATTAAAATATCTTGTCTCCGGATCAAGATATGAACTCTGGGCTCTCGAATACACAGGAGTGCTACACCATATAGTGACGTTCCGCATTATTTATTAGCCCTCTGAATGAGACATAAATATGCCTATAATTTAATACCTACTAGAATTGTCGCTAGAAGAGAATTAAGGCCCTCAACCGAAGAATTGTAGTTACCGGTTCATTTTCTTGTATTCTAGCTTTCAATGCCTGGGCCATGAATTTCGTATTTTTCTTAAAAAGTTATTTCTGAAAAAAGACTTACAAATTA
>NW_019059628.1:2085735-2104320 GCF_000696155.1 Zootermopsis nevadensis
GAGTTATCTTTAATTTGCAGTTAAATTTTATACATTGTTAATCCTACTGCGAAAGTTTGTTATGCTCTCTCTTTGTATATTTATTATTTTCCTCAGACAGAATTTTCAGCAACACGGGGCATATGAGCGTATAACTTCATTTGCTAGAAACTAACGCATATTATACAAGCCGAGGTTTCTCAAGAGCTGCAACATAAAGCGCAATAATTACTTTACGTGTACAAGGAACACCAGTGGTTTCTCTCGCTTCATTGTGAGGGAGCTAGCTGACGTATCCCATGTGGATGTAAAACTTCGCAGTCAGTTTTTCGTAGAAGTTTTCTTTTAAATTGTTATAGTAGTGCACTTTTGCTTTAAAGAGTTATAGAAGTTTGTTATTTTAATTGGGAACTTTTCTATGAGTGTAAGGGATGAGAATAAAAAAACAGAAAGGAAATTGAGAGTGTCTTGAAGACATTAGGAGGAGAGCCGAAAAGGCAAGTTTTTTAAAAGCAGATGAAAGAACTTCAGGGTAACTAAATTATACCTAGTAACATTCACTGAAAATAAACGTGTCATAGTAGCAGATTTCTTTGGCTGCAGACTTAAAGAATGTGTTCAGACAGACATGTAAACGCACTATATTTGATAGCATCTGTAATCGTTGTGCAGGACAAAATTCACCGAAGTCTAGAGCAGAGAGTGGATTCCATTAGAACGTACCCAATCGGACATTTATCCGACCCGGAAATATAAAAAGAAAGCCAAAGAAAATTTATTTCTGATAATGATTATAATATCCTTGAATAATTATGTTATTTGTTGTTGTTGTTCTGGGTTTTGGTGCCGTGTTAACTCGAAGGTAGACGTTAACGTTTTGCAAAAACATGCGCTCTTAATCTTCAGACCTCAAGTAAATTAATTTCTTTAATATATTTCTTAGTTACCCTATGCGTGCTACGTATCCTGCCAATCTCATCATTACTGTTAAACACGGTGGAAAGTACAGATCATAAAAATAATAATTATACAATTCACCATCTCTTGCGTCCTCTGTCTGAGGTCCAAATAACCTTCTCAGGACTTT
This sequence comes from Zootermopsis nevadensis, assembly GCF_000696155.1. The sequence goes on from NW_019059628.1 coordinate 2,086,802, forward strand.
GTTATTGAATATAAAATAAACAAACAAACTATTAACACTATAAAAAAGACACTAGTGCCATACGCGTTTCAACCTCAAGAGGTCATCATCAGTGGCAACAGGGAAATTAATTCATTTAACCAAAATGGTTTAAAAATCAAATAATAAAGTAGAGTGTTTGTTTTCTAAACCATTTTGGTTAAATGAATTAATTTCTCTGTTGCCACTGAAGATGACCTCATAGAGGTTGAAACGTGTATGACACTAGTGTTTTAAGAATTTGTTCTTGGTTTTGACGCAGTGTGATCTTGTAGGCGGTTCTAATAAATATGGAGGCGATTCGGTCCTCCGAAACGGAGAATTCTGGCACACGTCTACACGGCGTTACAACCCAGATGACCACGATAGACATCCTTGCCGCCGCAAGAATCCTGATTCTTAAACATCTTCCATCTATATTCTTCCTGATACAGGCTCTTACTTATCCGTATGTTTTATAAAGAAATTATCACATCATTTTTCTCTTTGTATGTAAATGAAGAAATCCCAGCAGGTTTGAGGAGCGCTAATGCCCCTGACTTCTGGCTGTATCTGGTTCTAATCTTGGACAAGACACCAGTTACGTTAACACGTTTCTGTTGTGATTTTTCTGATTTATTCTTTTCGAATACCAGAACAATGCCTTGGAATATATTGAGGCTCCTTATTCCCAATCCATATAAAATAATCATTTTCATGATATAACATAAAATAAGCCTAATTATAATTAACTGAGAACATATTATCAGAAAAGTGGAACATGCTCAGAAAATTTTGAATTTAAAGTACGAATAAACGCCACTAGATCGCATTTCTCACTAAGTAACCTTCTCTGTTTTTAACACATATCGTTAAAGAACGTTTCGCTTTGTGGAAATAAATGCTGTAAATTTATTGTTTCGTTCTGATGTAGCTGCAGAACGTGACTAATGTCAAACATACAACATATCAAATACACTATTATAATCTCTAATAGCTGAGAATATATTCTTGACAACGGTACCAAAATTGTGTATTTTTAACGATTTATATTCAGTATATGCAAATTAAATAGTACTACTGTCACTTTTTTACATTTATACACCATAAAAAATAGATTTATGCAGACTACATATTTTAAAATGGCCGATGTAGGAAATATCGTTATTTCACTCAAACACCTACAATATGAATTTTTGAAGAACCCAGTACTGTAAACTTTCTTCAAGTGGCTTTCTAGAACCGGGTCTTTGCTCAACGTGTTGGTACTTGATCGTTCTGCATACAGAGAGGGGCCCTAAGAAAAGGGCACATTACAATGAAGGAGACCATAGATTTATTATTCCTCACTCCACACTACAAAACCACAACAAACTGTGTCCCCTGGACGCGTTCTGTCTGCTGGCTTATTGTGGTGAGGACTTTTCAGAGATTCAGGGCTTGGAAAAAATACACTTTGTCCATCAAAGGGGTTTTACATTAGGAGAGTTCCTAATTTAAATTTCTTACAAAATATTAATTCATAATTGAGTGGCTAACAAACTACTACTGCTGCTATACAAAAAGCCCGCTATTGGCCACGAACTCGATCCATTTCTATTTAGCAGCCATCCTCACAAGTACGAACTATGGCAATAATATTGTTCAAGGTCTGTGGATCATTGAACAATGTACGTATACAATACAACGAGAAAAAATGATGCCCAGTGTTTTGAATACTTGCTGAGAGAGTTAACCGATATTTTGCTTGGCCTAACAGTATTTATTATCACAGAAGCGAAACACTGTGTAAGTATAAGACTGGACGTGTGAGATTTAAGGTTCTCACAGCGGTAAATGTGTTGTCTGGGTCATGATGACATGTAGTCTTGCAAGGGGTTACAAGCGTTTCGGAGAACCATATTGTCTACTTCTTCAATGGGGAAGAATGAACCTTGAATTTGGAAGTGTTAGATTCATACAATCCCACGATACGTGTGTAACCACCAGGAAGGCGAAACGGTTTCATACTCCAAAACACCAATCGAAAAACTGCGTTTAATAATATTTTTATTAGTTCATAAGTTGTAGCAACAAGACATGTGTTTCTTATCAATTATATTGCTGTTTGTTCTTGTAAGCGTTTAGAAAGTGACGCGAGACAAAACTTTCTGTCTTACTGAGCACTTTTGAGCAAGTTGTAAGAAGCGACAATTGGGAAGTCAGTGGAACTTCGAGAAACTATGTTCTTAGTGCAACAAAGAGAACTGTATCATTTCGCACACCACTTTCTTTTTGTCGTAATGCCTAAAATAAGAAACAGTTCTGCAGAAACAGCACCTGGAAATTCTCCGGGTGTACACAAACATTACAGTTAAAAGCAGTGAACATAGATAACGTTATTGGACAATTCCTTGATAAAATATTACTCTTATTGTCTTCTTCAGTGTTTCACAACACCTGAGCAAGCCTGCCATAGTCTCTATGTACCTTAGTAACCATCTTGATTGTATGTGTCTTCATCTTTGTCAGTCTTCCACGTGGCCATTTATAATATGTTTCTTTACTAAAGTTCTGTATGCATCATTATTTATGTTTCTAGCCTCATGCTTAGCCCATTGTCACTTTTTGATTTTTCTGAACAGCAAAGAAGTCACCTTATAACCAGAAATCAGAAGACTGACAAATGAATTTTATTTGTACAGATACCACCAGAATTTAGTTTTCGAAAAACAAACTCGTTAAGTAGATATCATTAAACAGTTTGGGGAAAACACGGCGTGTTTGATAGATAGACCTGTTTGAGTCGCTGCGTGAAGTTTCTCCGAGTGTCAAACAACACAGAAATTTTGTTGAAGCGTCTAGCCCAGATTATATTTTTTCACTGCTTTTAATATGTCGATTGTGGTCTTCTGGGTTGTGACATCGTCTGGTGTTGTAAGTCGAAGAACGTTTGTTACCGACTACAAGACCACACGACGTCACAACCCAGAAGACCACAATCGACAAAGCGTCTCCCCGGTTCACATCTGGCCCCAAGGGCGAACTTTGTTCAATCTGAGATGAATCCGATACGCTGCCTGTGGGCTATATAATGCCATATACAATGCTTAATAGCGAGACCGCCCCGAACAAAGCAGAATAATCACGTTGGTACTTAAGCATTCCCTTCGCTGGTGACGATTCTATAGGGGCAGGTTTGTTACCAATAGCCCGCTTATTGAGGAGACCTGCGTATTGTCTCTTTTGAGGGACATCTGGGTGACACTTTTGTTGTTCTGAATGTGTGTACAGTGGATCATTCACTTTGCACGGCCGGGTTGGGTATAAGAGGGGATGTATGAACGGAAAAAAGACGGGACTTTTGTTTGTATCGTTTCGGTGTTCTGCCTCCTTTGTGATTTTGATTTTTTAGTGCATGTTTGGTTTCCTTGAAGTTTAATCCGTCATCTGCAAACGCATATGGTTAGTTCAGTGACCCATATATTTAGGACCAAGCCAAATGTTTTGCGACATGTTTGCAAAAATGAATCTAGTATCACAAATATCTGCATAGCATCGCATTAACATTAAATATATTTTTTAGATAATAACATTTCTAAGTTTATAGTTTTTTATAAATACACAGGACTATAATTTCGCGTGAAGGGAAGAGACTACTCGAAAGACCTAATTGTAAATGGGAAAATAATTTTAAATTAAACCTTAGATAAATGGATTGGGGGGGGGGGGTGAATTGGCCTCTTGCAGCTCAGTATAAGGACAGATGGCATGCTTTTGTAAACACGGTATGAACCTTCGGTTTTCTTAAGCGGTTGGTAATTTCTTGCTTAGTTGAGTTTACAGTTTATTACATTCATGGAATTAATTAGTTGGTGTTCGTAAATGGCCAGTGCCTGACGCTTACTGGTTTTAAGATATTTTATAGGCCTTTTCCTTTTCGAACATTCCTTGCCAACTATTTTATAATCCGTTCAATTTTTAACCGTGTATTAAGTCTATTTCTTGTTACTCGGAACCTTATAACAATATTTCATGAATTAACAATAATAAATACATATTCAGAAATCAGAAATAATTGTATGTATTTCAGTTTCAGTAGGCTAGCTGAAATTTGTTTGCACGATTATGCTTATTCTGTCAGGTTTCTTTCGTTTTCCTTTATCAGCATTCACAATATCCTGTAGATAGCTATCAGTTATTATGCATTTGTTTTGTCCACGTTATGGAAACAACCCATAGGTGAGGAGGTGTCATGATTCTTAAACACAAATTACCACAATTCTTCAAAGACTGGCGTAGATTGTGTTTTTGATGGTGACAAAGCGACTTTATAGGTTAGATTTCGTGGTAGAAGTACCAGATTTCGAATCGCAGACCAGCATATACACAAAATTCTGTTTAGAACTCTTCACATATTAGCGATAAAATGCGAATGGGTGGAGGGCAGAATATTTGCTAGGAGCGGTTCTGATTCAAACACGGTCTTCAGTAGTTCTTAGTGACGTCAGCTGTGCTGTATCCTTATCTCGCTGATTGGAATGCTTTTCAGCCTGTCTGTTTTTACTTTAACTCGAGCTTCAGAGTTTATAGCACCGACTCATGTGTCCGCGTGGTATTTATCAGAGAGCTATAAAAGTTTACGGGACCGCTATCTAGTCTCAAAACTTAGGTAACTGAAACCGTTGTACGGTTTTCGAGTTTGTGGAACCATTCTAAATAAATCGTTCTTTTCTTTTCTTCGTTGCAATGCATGTAAAGTTAAAAATGCAACTTTGAAAGCTATGCTAGACGCAACGGTTACGAAGTTTTCAAAATTAAAGTTAATAAAGCTTACGGTATGAGAATAGTATGTTGAAATATCAAGTTTTAAAATCAATATTTTAGCTGCAAGTGATCCAGGCCTGTAGTAACGTACTATATTTAAAATAAAAAATGAAATAATTACTTTCACAATTTATATCTCCAAATAACTTTGTTAACGAGATTTAATGAAAAGGGTTACGATGGGTGAGACATTAAAAAAGAAGTGCAACCAAGTTTGTGGGTCTGATTTAGATTACACTAATTTTCAAAACACTACCACTCTGCCTTCTTAAATATAATCCTACTGACGTGAAAGGAATGTGAAAACTAAATTTTGTTTTTATAAATTATTGTGCAAAGTTTTATGACCAATTACAGAACTAATATAATATGTAAGATTAGTATTTTCCTTCACGTTAATTAGATCGTAAGAGTTTTTTTACATTTAACATCAACACCAACAACCGAAACATATTAATTGCTGCTGAAATAAGAGGAAGAGAGATTCGTCTGACTTCTCTATTAGCCGACATTACAAATCTCCTTACAAGGCCCTCATTATAAATCAGACGAAAACACTCAGAGAAATGTAATGCCAATACTTAAAATAATTTCAGAACATATTCCCCAGCAATATTCTATGTCGTGGCAGAGGGCATGTACTTTTAAGGTGACCACACTCAGAACAAAATCAGTCTGGTTATAAGCTGCGAGACTTTGTAAGCAACAGCAAAAGGAATAGGTTGTGGCCTGCTTAACGTGTATGACCCGGGATTTCCTTGAGGGAATGAATAAATCACGAAAGTCTTAGGGCGGCCGCACACCAACTGCGTCAAGACAAGCATCAAGACATGAGACAAAAGACGTATTCTTGCTTCATTCGTGATTCAGACTCGAGTCCGCACACCGAAGCAGCACGTGACTGCGTCTTATCACATCTGATGAAGCTTTTCCATTGCAGAGACACATTATGAGGCCCTATCCTCACAGAGAACTCACAAATGAAAGAAGGATTTTCAACTACAGAATTAGCAGAGCCCGAAAGAGTGAAGAGTGTGCTTTCGGTATGCTTGCCTCGAAATTCAGAATTCTTGGAACGGCTATAGCGTGTAAACCTAATAAAGCAGACGCTGTAATACGGGCAATCTGTGTCCTCCATAAACTGCGTCTTATCACATCTGATGAAGCTTTTCCATTGCAGAGACACATTATGAGGCCCTATCCTCACAGAGAACTCACAAATGAAAGAAGGATTTTCAACTACAGAATTAGCAGAGCCCGAAAGAGTGAAGAGTGTGCTTTCGGTATGCTTGCCTCGAAATTCAGAATTCTTGGAACGGCTATAGCGTGTAAACCTAATAAAGCAGACGCTGTAATACGGGCAATCTGTGTCCTCCATAACTTCATCAGGTTAAAGGACGGCTTATTTAGCGAGCAGAGTCTGGGTGAAGATGATGATGACCATGTGAATCTATATTCCAAAACTTGCAGCCCTGCTGCAGAAGAGCAACTACTGAGGCCGTTGAAATGAGGAACCATTTGTGTTCTTACTTTTTGAAACCAAATGTAGCTCTTCATTGGCAGAACAAGTACACTTTAACATAAATCTTTTCGTTTTGTGTGTGAGTGAGAGCAGACTTGTACGAAACGAGCTTAAGCTCAATGTGTATAATTCAGTCATTAGCTCATTAAAATAAAATTAATCAGTGCACTTACCATCTACGTTTACTTCTTTTGAAACTGCATGCCAAGCTTTATCAACCTCCTCCTTGTTTGAGTGGCCCGGGGACGAATAATCGTATATTACCGGGAATTTCGCTATCTTAATATTTGTTTACCCTTCACTCATGTCGATAACGTACACTGGCGCTGTTCCTTGAGTACTGATGTCTCAGTCTTGACGCACAGAAAAGGAAGATGCCGAGTCTCGCTGCACGTGTCTACAGTATGATGCTGACGTCAGCATCATGACTCAGAGCGGTGTGCGGCGGTTTTCATAATCTCATTCGTTTCAACTGTGCTCCTTTCTTTGCGTCATGTCGCAGACATCGTGTCTTTGACGGAGATTTTAACTGAATAGAACTTTGTAACATTTCAGCTACACCAAACCGTTTCATAATTTGCACTGAAAATATTTCAATATAGAGTAAGGACTTAAGTTTCGCGTCGTCCAACTTAAGGTTGCGAAGTTAACAGTCATTTACGATAAGACTGAAATGTATCTAGTAATTTATTTACCAAAGTTCGAACACTGTGATTATTTTTTTCGTAGCAGTGCTGTACCTTGGCACCCAGTCTTACATAAAGTGTTTGTTCTATTGATAGTCTGACATGCTAACAATCCTGGAACTTATAAATGGAGGGCAGGGAATCCAGAGGAGATGACATATGCGGTGTGTGGCATGTTTCGAGACGCGGATTATTCGGTTAGTAGGATTCTTCTCCAGTCACTTGGAAATGATCGGTGGGCAAACTTCACTTCATACGTGGTTTATTGTTCCACGTCCCTTGGGCTAATGCTACGGCTACACAGCTGCTGGTGTTCCTCTATCGATAGTCAGTCACACTGAAGATCGATGCACATTAAGCCATCGATATTCATCGTTATTTAGATAAGGAAAGGACTGACAAGAAAATATTGAATGTTATGTTAAAATGACACTTAATTCTCGGGAAGTTATATAATTGAGCACGAAACTCATCTTTTGGGTAAATAAACACATAGATTTTGATTAATTTATTAAAAGTTTATAAGACACATAGGGGTCCACATATCATATGCTTTCAGATATGTATAGAATTACATTCTAAGAAAATATGTAATATTTAAATAATTTTATTTTACAGATTTAAAGTGCAGACGTTGAGGGCTGAGAATAATCAGTTTTCTTGACTATACAATTGATTGGATTATATGCTTCTTCATCTCAGAGAGGACTTCTTTGTAGAAGCGAAAATCATTTCTAATGACCACTTTTATTCCAAATTCAAAATCATTACAATTTTTCGATTTAGTTTCAAAAGTCTTGACTACGCTTGACCTCTTAGCTTTCGTAACTGACTGCGCAGAAGTGACCACTGATTTTATTATAAAAATATAAAGAATTAAAAATCTTCAGTGTAGTACTGAGTTGCAAAACAACGGCAGTTCTGTAGGAAGAGCGAAGCGCAAGGCGCACCAACACGATCTGTGAGTCATATTTACGAATTCCGTGAGATTAGAACATGGACGGATAATACAGGAAACAGACGATAGATACAATGGCGTTAAAGAATAATAGAAGGATATGAGAAACTAGGGAACTGGTTTTCCTGACATTTATTAAAAACTTCATCTTGTGAAAAATCATATCATGGTTCTGGAAGTTGCGAGAAATTTGATACATGATTGGTTTTTAATCCCATCTACATTAGGACTATCTGAGATTCTGACGATAGGATAATATGCGTCTGTCACACAGAGCTTCGCGGTTTCTTGTAAAATGATTAATTATGAATTAATTAAAAACATTTATAGGAAGGAAAAGAAGGTGTGTTGGTTACGTCAATGGTCAGAAAAATACCATTAGTGACACCTTTCAATTCATTATACCGAACGTCGTCGATGAGTGGTTAGAATTCCTTATAATGCAAGCACATCACTTCAGGTTGACCATAAGATTAAAGAGATACGTTTTAAAACGTGACTGTTTATTTGGCTCTGCCCTTAATTTGTGGTCTGTACTGTACCTAAGTAGCCTGCAAAATCCCACTATACTCAGACGCTGTGACTCATACGAGAAGAATAATAGACTATTATCAATGTCAGAAAGGCTTAGCAAGACGATACCAGCACCAAAGGAAGAAAACAACGTTCCAGCACGAAGGGACTGCAAATAAAGTGAATTTGTTTCAGAATTAATGAAGATTTGAAGAAATAAAATTGTGTGCGCTCATAAACGGGAAAGGAGCTGAAAAGGAACTTACCGGACCACGAAGACGTTGAAACGGATAAAGAAGCAGATTCCTTTTTATTCTAACGCAGTAAAATTGAAGCGAGGAATGCAATAACAGAAACCGTGAAATTAAAACTCTTTCGAGCGTCACATTCATATTTAGCTGCTTACTCTGTATGTCAGCTCATTTGTTAGAGTTGCATTTTCTGTCCCCTAGAAATGGATAGGGTTATTAGTCTATGTAAACCGTGTACAACACTGAATGACACAGAGATCTCGATCAAGAGGCATTGTTCCACAGCGCAGCCTTCGGAATATACCAGACGAAGTGACGATTTATACACTGAGAGGCCTTGCGCCCCACATCTCATGTCATGATTTGAAAAAGAAATCGTTGACTCAAACGGATTTAGACTCAGTGCTTAGAATCGAGATGCTAGAAATTAATAATCAGGCTGGTCTATATGTGCAGTCATAAACTTAATAAAACATCTGCGTTTTGTTGTCAGAAACAGAACAAAATCATAATGTGAAATGGAAATTTTATTTTTTTAGAATATGGCAAAATTGAAATAGTACTATCTAAAAACGACATTAACAAATCACAGTCATGTTTTACTTAAATTAAGACAACTAAATTCGAGGTGTTTCTTTGGCGATAAAGTGGCCAGAACACTCGGTAAACACTACGAACAATATTGTTCATGATCCGACACATCACAATAAACAGGCGTGGAGGGAGCACATTTATAAATATTTTACAAGATACATAAACAAAGAAATTAAACTTGTATAAATCCTTAAATTATTCAAGCTGAACTCTTTGGAAAACCGAACGATCCCTTCGCAGAATGGTTTAGTCACTATCTAGCAACACACACAAACTCACGTCTCTAATATAACGCATTTAACACAAAAAGCATCTATAATGTCCAAGAATACAACATATTTAAAAAGCGAGAACAATCCGTCCCTGACAACTTATGACGATCCTGAAACAATTCCGCCCGCCTTCAATCCCCACAACCCGCTTCCTCGATAAGCTTATGTTGATGTGACTCTACCATCTCTTTCTCGGTCTAGCAAGTGGTGGTTTTAAAGGTTTCCCCACAATATTTGTTTCCATTCCGTGTCTCCTCTTTCTGAGCTGCCAGCTAGCAAGTCGTTGCCTGCTATAATCCACTCCTCTAACAGTCTATTAAATCGCACGCTTCCTTCACCCTTCTTGGTTAAAAAAGCCTAGAAGCTTGCTTTTTGTGTATAATTAATTTTCGAATTTCTTATAAGGCAGGACATGTATTAATCAGTTGAGAGACTATCATCTATAGAATAAATTCGATCTAAGGATTTTACTTCTGTTAATTAGGTCAATATGTTTCCTATGCACATATTTCAAAGATCTTAAAGTTCATATTCTTTCATAAGTAAAGGGAATGGGATATGACGCCATCTTTGTGAGAGTCCCTTTGGAAAAGGGAGATTATTCAGTAGTTCCTTTACACAGCTGTCTATTTAAAAGGGCTCATTCAGTGAGTCTAGTTTTCGCGTATCAACAAATAGAGAACGAGTATTTGAAAATAGCAGAGTGTGATTGCTGGAAAGCGTGGCCCATCCTACCTTCGTTCTATGATCTCTTGTTAGTATTTCTGCCTCGTGGCTACGCGCAAATGTAATTAACAAGGCTCCCTCGCTGAAATGTTACATTGTTCCAAAAACGTCAGTCCCAGAAGCGACGCGGACATGACGGAGAAATGTGTTAGTTTCCTTTGAGGGAGCTGCGAGCCCTTATTTGTCTACAGCTAACCAATATTGCCCCGCCACAGTCATTATCACGAGTTTTGTTAGCAGGAGCGACATCAAATCGAAAATCCATTAGTTAAATGTAATGAGTCTGCAGTTGGAGGAGAAAAATTTAAGAGGAAATTAAAAAATAGACTTCTACTACTTCTATTTTTTAAATACAAGAACCGATATGTAGGCATTATTCTGTAGAACTCTGATTACATTCAGCTGGCTCAGTATAGGATCTAATGAAACGAATTGATCCAAGGCATCATCGTTTAGTTCCCAATTATTTTCAGTTTACTTTACACTATTACACAAGTATAAATAGGTACATCCTGTAATAGAAGACGAATTAATTGTTAGGGTATAAACCTTGCTATGTTATAGTGCCATCACATAAAGTTTTGGATCACAATTAAAAACCTTCGAAAATTAAAATTTGTGTAAAAATTCGACCTTTATGTACACATTTTATTTTATTCTCTGAGATCAAAATCTGATATTGCAATTTAAAATTAATTAACATTATCATAATTTAAGTTGTAGTCTTGACAAATGATTACGTTAACTCCATTTAGTAACATTACTTTAATAAAATGAATTTGAATTGTCTAAAGCAAAAATCCCACTACCTTAATCGAGAATAAACATTCCGACCATGACCTAACGGTTTAGATATGAAAGTATCGCGATCCGCCTTGTTTCGATTTCACAAAGAGGAAGGATATTTCACATAGGTCGACGCTACGATGTGACAAGTATCAGCGTTCCCGGGTACCGATTCTGTACTAGTTCAAGGACAGTTTATTCAACGGAAATGGGTCATTTAGCGATCGCAGCACCAACAGTCAACGATGTTTTCGCGCCCTATCTGTCATTATGAGGCTCATCCTCTTATCTCAAGCAGGGCCACATAGTCTGGTCAGCAGCCTATGCAATCTCACACACGTGACTTCGCCCTCAGCGACATTCATTAATCAAAGACAAACAAAAGCAGCAAAGCCAGACAAGTTACGACGGTGCACACAAACGTACGGTAGGTGATGCAGAAGAATGGACGAGCGATTACTGCAAGATTCTATGTTACCGACGGTTTAAATAAGAACACGGCTTCTCTCACAAACTACTGCCATAGTACATAACGAATAATCTTCAAAAACTATTCAAAACAAACAATTTAAGAATTATGGAAGGAATTCACCCCTAAATCAACGGTACAACATTGTCAGCTGTGCTACGCTGCGAGTTGCGAGATGTCTTTGATCACCTGGGCTATGATGTTCCAGTTACAACTCTATACGTTGTTTATGTGACCTTGAAAAATGTAATTTTGTGACTGCTATTATAGAAACAATGTACTGACAATTTGGCCGTCACTGTGATTGATGCTGTGTAATTGTGACACCTTAACAACAGAGGGATTTTCGAAAACAATGCGAATAACTGTTTTCAGCTCAAGGGATATACAAAATGTGTGTATGACAGCTATGGCATTAATTCGTTAGTATTGTTTAGTGTGCGTCCATGCCAGGTTCAAAGATCAATGTCACTTCGTTATTCCAGTTTGTGGAGTCAAAGAAAGAAAAGTGTGACATTACACAGTTTTGGCAGGATTTTCGTTTCGTTCATAGTTTTTAATCCGTTTTATATTTGCTGCATCCACTGTTTTCTTATATTTGTAGACTTCTCCTGGCCGTGGTCCAAGCGGTACACTGACATCGCCCTACTTCCATTTCTTCCTGGAAGCATCAACAACAGCAAAGCCTTTTACGTATTGTACGTAAGGGGATATGCACTAACGTCTTCAGAAGCGCGTACTCCAAACGAATCTTGAATTTCGTCCTTGTTCGTATGCAAATACTCCATATCATTATATTAACAGTTTCTTTAGTCGTCCCTAATCACGTATAGTCGTGGTCTCAACGTAATCTACGCAATGGCATTCCGTGTTCGAAATTTGCTTTTGGCATGGATGTTTTGTTGAGTTTCCCTGTGCTATGCCTGAAGTTGGACTGATCCCTTATATAGGGTAATTCTTAATTACATGCAGTATATATAAGGTGTTCTTCTCCAAGAATGATAAGAAAATTGCATTTAACACATAATCACAACCGCTTTGTTAGCTAGAACAGAAAACATTTAAAAATCAAATAAGTCCAGGAACGTTGTAACGTTTTAGCACAACAAATTATAGTCAGCATAGAATAAACGGTAATGTGTTCCATTCGAAGCCAGTCAATAATGATTTCCTTTAATCTTCAATATTTTGATGGTTTGATGACGTGTCCTGTTTTGTCAGAGACAACTTTATGTCAAAATCTTCATTAGTAAACATGTAGATGCAAACTTAAACTAGACTGGACAAGGAGTTAATTATTTGGTTATTCTGTTCATAGCAGTATTTTTATGTGAGTAGTGGACGCGTAGGATTTCGATTGGAAACACGCCAGTACTACACATGAAGATGAAATTTTCGCGGATATCTGTATAAATACACAAAGGCGCGAAGGAAATAATGGAATAAAAGTAACAGCAATGAGGTAGAAGGAAGGTGAAAGTAAGCAAAAAAGTAATTCCATTTAATTAAATTTAATTATTTGCCCTATCAGATGGAATGCAGTCACCACGTTGCACACAAAAGCAAAAAGATGTAATTTTAATATTATGGTATGGTTTCAGAAATAACGTAGAACCTACAGTGCAATCGTTAGCAAAAGTAGAGAAATGCTTGAAGCAAAATTGCTATAATTATTACGTCACTGAATGAAACTGCGGGAAGAAGCAAAGAGCATTATCATTACAACTCACATTTCACAGTCGCTAGAGACTTCCTTCACACTATTCAGAAAAATAAGTCTCAGCCGTAGATAAAAAGATACAAAGAACTGAACAAAAGTACCATTGTGTGGCATTGCAATTGAATTTCTTATAACAAAAAGGGAAGACAGGTTAATTAAAATTAATTTTGCTAAAATATTTTGTGCCGAAGGATAATTTCTACATTAATTACTACCATCAACTTCATTAATAGAAACACAATGTATTAACTGAATTAAACAAGTTAGGAAATGTGCACATCACATATCGTGACATGCAGATCTTCATGTACTTATTTTAACAAAACGTAAAATGTGTTTACAAATTTTATTAAAACTTTCCAGTATTAGCTATTATAAAAGCTGAGATTTCATGTTCTCACGATGGGACTATAAAGATGGAGGCAGTAATTACCTGCGAAACTGTCAATTTCCAACAGAATATGTGGAGAGATATTCCAGAAGCAATCATCTTCATAATCGTCACCGCAAGAACTTGAAACCTCACGTAATAGAAAGCTAATTTCAGATATCTCGAAGCTGAAAGTTAGCGTTCTCGCTTTATTATCTGACAGAGCGTTCTCTTGTGAACACGCATGGTAAGGCCCCAATCTCCATTTCTGATTTATCTTTATCCATCCCCGTCACGTAAAACTGATTTTGACAAAGATCTGTAAAACATGGCCAATCAAAACTTGAACCCATCCGCGAACCATTGCCAAGTTAGATAGTTAAGTAATATGTAAACTAAACCTCTAATTGTATCATCATAATGCAAGTCTTGCTGTTGCAGTAAGTTTGTATGGAGTTCTCCGCTTCCCGTGTTTTATTCATCTCTGGAGATGGAGTGTCTGCCTGGATCGCAACCCGCGTCACTGCTAGATCTTATTCATTAATTTCCTCGCAAAGTAGAGCAGTCTATTCAATCCAGCGACGTAATAACGTGCAGATAGGTTCAAGATTGAAGGTACGTTACTGATTCTATATGGTGACAGTAGTTTGTAATACGAGCAGGGAGAGAACATTTGAAAGCAAAAAATAGTAAGAGAAAAATAATGGAGAACATTTTACAGTGAAGAGCATCATATTTTGTCCTCTTTCTATGATATTTGTTAGAAAAAGTAAATCAAGAATGATTGGGATAAGGTACGTAAATAAAAAGGGAGATTAACATTTTCGTAACAAGTTATAATAGCAAAACCAGTAGGAAGGACAGAAATAGAACTTGATCCTGGAGAAGTTGATTATGAAGTTTCTGACTGAGTAGTTACAAGACCCCAAGGCGTAATTTCGCGAACACGACAATTCGAATCGATTGAAACACGGTTCACGTAAATTAATTACAAGTGTTGTATGCAGAAATGTTGCTGGAAAGAAAATAGGACTGTTACATTCTAATTTTCATTCACAAAATTACAGCGGTCGCTGGAACCAATACGTTTAACGGAAAACAAAACGTTCGTGTTTATAGTTACTGTGCTAAAGCTTTTGCATAATGCAATGAAAATTAAAAGAATTGAAAAATGAACTTATCATTCAACTTAAGGAGCAGAGAAGAAACTTAAATAAGACCAAATACACACCGCCTTACTAGCTTTAATATTTCAAAATATAACTCCCAGGAGGCAGCCATCTTCATAATCGCCACCACGAGAACCTCGAATCTTACGTCATCTATATTAAATAATGTACCAGTCTATCTGCACTCTACACTGTGTTTGTTTTCGTTAAGAACCTATGGTATAAGTTTGATGTATCTTAAGAGTCATATCGCAATTTAATGCGACAAATAACTCCTGGTGTAGATCCGTTATATGAAATTTAATAGAAATTCATTGACTAATTGATGAGGTGGGAGAGAGGAGGAATAATAGCCAGGTGGCGGGAGGAATATTCACGACCTCAGCGCTGTAAGTTTATTTTATAGACGTCGCGCGAAGAACGTGTAATATATACCAATTTCTGCTGCAAACTGTTCACATTCCTCTCGAAGTTACAAAACGGACGTCTGTTGGGTGTTGGAATTCATCTCATTCGTTTTTATTCCACTAGGAAACCTGAAATTGAAGCCACTTCACTCTTAAAGATCGTACCTCGTAAGTCTGATTTATATCTCTCAGTGTGATTCACAGGATAGGGATCGGATGTTAAATATTTAAGTCTTTAAATCTGATAGGATAGCAATTGGATTTCTGGAATTGAAGCGAGAAAGGATGGAGATATTCGTTACTTAAGAGAAATTTCTTCGGCCAATGAAAGTGACTAATACACAAAGTTTATAAATAGATCCAAACATCATTACAGAACCACACAGTGAAGATAAAATGTCGAAAGTGTTCTGTGTAATCTCGATGGTTTATAGAGTATGTGGGATATCACAGATGGCGTATTTATTAGAAATACTATGAGATTACAATGCAAATTCGTGGTAACTCAGTTCTTTTTCTAGGCATGGCTCCTTAAGACTAGATGACGACTATGAGCTTACAATGCAAATTCGTGGTACCTCAGTTCTTTTTATAGGCATGGCTCCTTAAGACTAGATGACTATCATTATTATCGGAGTCAGAAGTGAATAAGTTTTAATTATTTTTACTTTCGTTATTATCATCACCACTGCCTCTTCTGTCTTGAGCACATCTGTTACACGTTCTCTGTACGACATTCATAAAATAAACAGGTTCTGTCTATGTATTATCGTGTTCGATCTCTAAAACTACGAG
This sequence comes from Zootermopsis nevadensis, assembly GCF_000696155.1. Next base: position 2,102,843 of record NW_019059628.1, read on the forward strand.
TATAAAACTAATTTCAGTCAAATTGGGTATTTAGTTTTACACAAAACGAACAAAAGTCTGTTTCTCGTTTGGTTTTCGGCTGAGACACTATCTCGATAATGAATTTACAATTTTTTTTACCGAAATGCTTTCCAATGAATACAGGATCTAATGAAGTTTATATTAGCGCATGGGGGAGTAAAATTTCCAAATGTTGTGGGAATATTAAATAAAGAACAGTAAAATAAATAATTTTCTTTAACTACAGCGTATATATCAAACACATGTTACACATTATGTAGTTTTAAAAAAAGCTACGTATTCATTTGAGTAAAATAATGAGGTCCCATTGCAAATCAAGTCAGTTCTATATTTTAACGTGATAACAGGTACAGGGGCTAATAGCACATTAGCGCAAGAATGTAAAATAAATATAAGAACAGGAAGAAATAATAAAAAGTTAAAATAAGATAAAACTAAATATATTTTATCAATCAAAGCACTTCCTCATATTGAGAAAGTGTCGTTAAAGGAGACAATATTTTTGCCATAAATGTCCAGAAATGTGCGTATTATTTGCAGTAATGGCGCACTTAGCTGCAATAATGTCTTAGAGCGCACAGATAATAATAATGATATACCGATAATCTTAATTATGTTAATAGTAATATTAACAATAATACATAAATCTCTTTTCAATGCAGAATTTAATAACAAATTAAACGGCCCACAAAATATTCAATTTTTACGACCAGGCAACGTATAAGTTGAAGCATCTGTAGGTCTAAATTTATGTTAATTTTATTTTAATGTCAGGACACTCTTCCAAACGACGGACGACTTCCTATTCTGAAAATGATTACGAACACTCTGTATCTGTAGGCCTATAAGTGCGTGTGTCCTAATACGAAGTTAGGATAATATACTTCAGGTGCGTGCGTGTAGAATTTGCCAGGCTAATATACGTGCTCATTAGTGCAGCTTCCTGGTTAGAGGCTTGGGTGTTTTGTGTGTATTTTCAATGCCAGTAATTATCATAATTACTGTCATCAGTCCCCAACTTATGCCTCGAGAAAGTTTCAAGCTGGCCCTCTCGGTCTCCGGTTGTACATTTCAGGATACCGGGTGGTTACACTGGATAATGTGGAAAATCAATGAAGAAAGAAGAAACTTTGTCATTAAAATATCTGGACCCAAGGGTGAGCTAGTAACAGGAAGTCACCAAAGGCTCTTTTACACTACATATCCAGATCATAGAGTGTATCAATGTCGCTGTTTGGTCAGTAACTTAATATATTAAAATATATAATAAAATACAGGTCAATACACAAAACTATATTTTGGTGTTAAAATTTAAAATTTAAATGTTAAAATTTAAAATTTTAAATTAGCGCTATTCATCACTATAAGGATGTTACATTTGAGCGCTTTCATTCATTTCACAACATGTTTCGATGTAATACATCATCTTCAGGTGTTGTTTTTTATTTAAAACTATT
>NW_019059628.1:2104380-2130564 GCF_000696155.1 Zootermopsis nevadensis
ATGTAACATCCTTATAGTGATGAATAGCGCTAATTTAAAATTTAAAATTTTAACATTTAAATTTTAAATTTTAACACCCAAATATAGTTTTGTGTATTGACCTGTATTTTATTATATATTTTAATCCAAAACACAAACATGACGCATGTAAACCTTAAACTTAATATATGTTTTAGTATGAGCGGTGTAGAAGGAAATTACACACACGTAAACATATTTACGCACAACCTGTAGAGCAGTCGAACCTCTACACATTAAACAAACGAACGAACGAACGAACGAACAAACGAACCATATACAATGGAATATTTCAATATAAAATGTTATTACTAGAGCGTTGGTTGCGTTTTAAAAAATATCATTTGTAATAAGTTTATTTTAGATTGTGGCAGAAAAATATCTTATGAATCCTCATGAAGACTTAGAAGAATTTATGCATAGATGGGATAGTTATTATAAAATATCATTATGTCTACGGAAGCTGCAGAGGAGAAAATGAAGGAGCTTTAGTTCATACGGTTTATGCCATAGTAAAATCAAGACAAGTTGCTATACGGACTGGAACAAGAGATGTGACCCAAAGTGATTTATCTATGCGTGTTAGCCGTTTGTTGTTCCACCGGTGTTACAAAAAACATAAGTAATCACAAACAGTCACTGGTAAAGACCTAATTTTCTGCAGCGTTCCCTGCAACAAATGACTGTCTTGGATATGAAGATTTTTTTTACTTCTATAACTCTTGAAAGAGAAAAGATGAAATTCCAAGGAATAATAAGAACACAAATTAAAACAGAAAATGTTTTATGATATAGTAACCTGGCTGGAGTACACATTCCTGGAACCTTCAATCTCACTGTACCACATTTATCGTTACGTATTAACTCGTGGTAAGTATAAGTGGCCCAAACTGATGAAGTGAAATTTCAGGCTCTCATGGGATCGAGTAGAAGTTTACCGACGTTTCAGATGCGTTTACTGCCTCCATCATAGAGGCCATTAGGGACAAATATCTACCAAACTACATGGCACAAAATCCAAGAAGACAGTCATCATCTGTTGTGTTATGTTCTGATATTTTATGTACAGCACTGTATGCAGATATTTCCATTTACAATGCTAAATTCCACGACATTACAAAATTACCGACAGACGTAAATCACTTCTTCACGCTGCGAAAATTTATCGTCTTCTTGAAAATAATAAAATTGTGCTCAATTGTACCTTCGTTTCGGGGTTAAGCCTTCTTACAAAGTACTAAGTATGTTTTTAGTGCAGGCCTATGTACGCATCCGAAGATGTTGCTGTTACAGAGGCGTATATTTTGCAATTCAAACCAGACTACAGGTACGTCAATGAATAAACCAATACACTTTTTCTATATAGGCCTATGCCATTTTATATTAGACCAATCATAAGCAATTCTATGGAACAGGACTCTCTTCAGAAGCTGATAAAAAAATTCATCCTTACACGAATGGCCAGATATGACATTCAAGTGTCCCCTCTTAAGACAATCCGACCAAATTTTTTTGTGGGATGTTTTCATATGAGTGTTTATTGAAGTGCGTCTTTCTGTCTCAGAGGGTAAAGCGTGTGGTGAATTCGCGGCGATGTCCACAAGTCGTAGTCTTGACAACCCGACGAGCCTCCACCGGGTGCTAATTAACAACACGACGGGTGTCTAGAACCTTCTTCTCTTCGCACCGCATGAAGCACGTGATCTACAGGGTGGGTGGGAAGTACGTAGGCATTTATAAATGGTTATAAGCGATTATTTAATGCCTACTTACTTCCCACCCACCCTGTAGATGTGACAGAGACACAGCATTCTAAAGAAGTAACAGTTGTGGGCTTGTTACTTCACGTTATTTAGTGATTTATTTAACAAAGCTGTCAGTAGCTCAAACAATATATAATCGAGTGACTTCCCGTAATTAAATTATTAAAGTGACATTTTATTATTTAATTTTGATATTTGTAACGACCATCACAATCTAATACGGAAGTTTTAAATACCAATACTTTCTATAAAAAAGAGAAAAGACGCTGAAATAGAACGCCTATTCAGGTGTAGATTGGTGGATAATATTAAAACGAATCCTACTGAAGTAAAGTGTCAACTGGTAGACTGGTTTTTGTTTACTCGAGATATAGACGCACAGAGTTTTATAATCACAGACATGAAATGTCTGGTTTAATAAAATAGGAATAAAAACTGACAAGCTGAACGACTACAAGCTTCTAAAGAAAAATTTAGCTGGTACCTTGGACAGTTCCCTATCATCTCCACTCAAATCCGTACGAGTTGCGGATATACCAACAAATACTAGCAATAGAGAATGTGTACGAGACACGCGACAAGGTGAGATGAAGAACGTCTGGCTATCAGACCTGTTGGAAGTTAATTGACGTGAGCGGGTCTGTCTTCTGGACAGAAAGTATATCGACATAAATACTGCTTCGTCGTATCCGGACATGAGCTCCCCTCCTCTTGACAAAGACGGATTCTTAAACCAGGGGATAAATGGCTTTTACGCTAAAGGTCAGAAAAGCATAAGTGAGTAAGAAAGAATTACGTTTCTACATACTCTGGAACGGGAGGAAAAGCCACTGGATTACCTCTTATTTTGCCAAACCTCATATACCGGGATCAAAGATCACAACACCCACATTTCTTGTAGAAGCTCTTATTTTCATGGTTGCTGCTTTATTAGTGGTGGCATGACCTACGTGTGTTCGCATCGAGGATGAAAGGACAGAGGGTGAAAAGGTGTTTTATGATCTTGATGTCCAAATTCCAGATGTGTGTATTACTTCTGTTAACATATCTGTTGAGGAGAAAATCAAAATCAAATTTAAAAATACATGGTGATATTATTTACCTTGTATTTCGCTAGATATTAAAAAATCAAAAACTGTCTTAAACAAAAATTCAGATTGTAATTAAATTTATATTTTTGCATGGTGTTTCAATCTTACGCATAATAAATAGATTTAAAAACAAGTGGTAAATATGGATTGGAGATAGCAGGAATTTGCAGTGATATTTAATCAGAATTAAATTCTTCCAACAGCTGTACATGAGATCACACCAATACCAAACGCCTGGACATATGAATTTTTTGCATGTAAAGTTGCGAATTGCCTTGTAAATATGTAGATCGGAAAAGGTCGCAAAGTAATACGACAGAAGAGGTGTGTTTTCGCCAGAGTACGGAAGGTAAGTTACGATATTTTTAAAGTTATGTGTATGATTATAACTGATGCTAGTCTTTTATAGAAAGCTAGAGAATGGTATCTAGTGCTCTACAAAATTCCAAATCCGAGCAGTCTTACTTATAATAATGTAAATCCTGAATCTGAAAGATTCCGGAGTATCTGACGGCAGGAACTTAGTTCAGTCGAGTCCCGACGGCGCCCCGTTCTTTTTTATAAGCCACTCTATTGCTTCCCTTCAACATAAAACATATCTAATATTACGTAAGTAAGATACAGACCAAACATAGACAGATAATTTATTTCAGCACAAGTTCTTATAAGAAGCAATTTATTTAACGTATTATATAAAATAATAAGAGAAACGTTTCATATTTAAATCAGTTCTGCCATGCAGAAGAAGTAGGAAAATGAGATGGATTATACTATTTCATTTATATGTGTGAGAATCGGTATGACAATTCCGTAAGACTGTTCGAATCTTAATTCAAAGAAAATACTATAGTTCTGTCATAGGAATCGAATACACGAATTCACCTGTTAAAAAAATCCTATCTGGAAGTAAAATTTTCTAACACCTCTAATAACAAATGTCGTCATTGAGCATGACCTGTAAATATATTTAAAAAAACAGGATTCTTCAAAACAAAATGGGACAAATTCCTCTAAGTTTTTGTATGAGTTAGAAACGTGACCTTGGGATTTCTTGCTTCAACAGTTTCGTGTCTTATTCTGTCTCGATAAATTCTTCTCGGGAACCATTTTTTCCAATCAGAACCCTGATGATGGGGACGAAGATCCTTCTCGAAACGTTTGTTTCTCCATGTAACCATCTGACGGGGCTGATTGCCCGGCAAAATTTTATTCGCCGCAATAGTTAGAAATCATATATATTTTTCTGTCTTTCGGAAGCCAATAATAAGCTTCTGAATCATATAATGACAAATCACTTGTTGTGGATTAACCTAAGTTCCCATATCCACAGTTAATGACAAATGTTCATGTGAATTTGTAAATATAAAACGCTCAATGACTTACTCCTTTCATAATATGGTACCAAATATTCATTTTTGAACTGTACCACATATTATTTACGAATAAAAGACTACAAATCTCCACATTATTTTATGATTACAGACGCAGTATCGTACATTAGTTGGAGAATATAACTTAATGGAGAAGAAAACTGTGAAATAATGAGTTTTTATAATAAAAGTGACTTTTGTTATAATCGGGAGAGCGTTCCATGTGATTCGCCGCGTATACTGAAAATGCGAATATGGAGGAAACATTATTGGAGAATATAACTTAATGGTGAAGAAGACTGTGAAATAATGAGTTTTTATAATAAAAGTGACTTTTGTTATAATCGGGAGAGCGTTCCATGTGATTCGCCGCGTATACTGAAAATGCGAATATGGAGGAAACATAACAACAGCCATTTTAATGTTAAACTTGACTCACAATTCTATGATAAGCGTAGAGAAGGATCGACGCTTTAAAATCGGCCGTGGTTAGGAAACTGATGCTCCTCGTATAGTGCTTAAGCAGAATCGTGGATGAACGTAAACGAGGAGAGTAAAAGCGCGTATAACGAGAACCACCTGTATTTGTATCATTTAAATAGATATTGTGAAGGCGTTAAGATGAAAGATATTGAAATGATATTAAGATTGCGCGTAATGATAAATTAGAAGCGCATACGAAAATCTAGTCGAAATCATGACGGAAAAAGGCACTTGGTAGATCTGGGAGTGGTGTGGAGAAAAATTATTAAAATAGATTTTTAAGAAATCGGGGGGGGGGGGGGTTAAAGACAGTGCTCAGGGATAGGATTTTATAAAATGGTAATTATAAACCATAGATCCCATAAAATAAGATGAATTTCTTGAGCAGTTGGAGTGATTGTCTTTCTTTTATACAAGTACAGCGATGAGAAATATTTCTATCTCTATAATCTTCTGCACTTCACTGTTCTCCTCCAGCTCGTTCGTGCTTCCTGCTTCTATTTCGTAATATTCTTGTCTCCAGAATCAACTTCGTCTTAATCATAAATTCTTGTATAATGTTTTTCTCGACAGACTCAAATTTACTTATTTATTTTAATTTTACTTTTGTCGAATATGCTTGACAAACTTACATGTTTTTAAAAATCTTTCAGAACGCCATTTTCTCAAGATACTGAAATTTCATATTTACATCCGCCCAAAACTTTAATATAGGCCTGTAGAGATTGTGAAAGCAAAATATAATTATTAATTAATTCTCTTTAGTAACAAACACGAGTTTCCTTCGAACGAACAAATTCTATCTCTGGCAAAATTTTGTCTCCTGGACGATTTCTTATCTCATACTGGTTCCATTCCAATTCACTGGCTATCTTTAAACATTTGGTAACTGCTGAATAAGCTAGTGCAAGTTGGAAGAAAAACATTTAGAAGGCTGTAGGTGTCTGTTTTTGTTAAACTCTCGTGTCGTCTGCTGTTACCCGAACGACAAAAAATATCCGTAAGGCAAGTGAGACGCCCAGAATTCGTGAAACGGAGAATGGTAGCTTTCCTCTAATCTCTGCATCGTAAAAGGCTACTGGGAGAATTAAACATTCGCTTTCGCGCTTCCAGTGTGAAACTATTACATCGCAACTAAATAAATAACAATGTTACACATGTCTTATATTCGTGCTATAATTTCACTTGGGCTTAAAAGTCTTGGCCAGAATATAACTAAGTACATATTGCAGGGACTTTCTTTAAAGTTTATACTGGTAAAGAAAGTCTCATCTTTTTATGGAACCCAAAGTTTCACTGTCATGTTTACAAGAACCTGTCATTAGAACCTATCATAAATAACTTATCAACACCCACTAATAATTTTTAAAATCATTTTAACATTATCCTTCTATATAAGCCTATTTCTCTCCCAAGATATCTATTCTATTATGATTTTATGAACAAATATTTATGAATTTCTCAACACATTTCAGCTTACTAAATGTCTTGCCAATCTAAATTTAACAGAATATGGATATTATGAAAATAGCGAAAAATTATGAAACTCCTCGTCAGGCTTAAGTAATTTTTCCCACTTTCCTATTACTAACTCTTAGATTCAAGGATTGTTTTCAGAATTTCCGAAACGTATTCTTGAAACTTATTACAGTAGACGACAACTCATGTCTTGTGCTGGCAAGTGACTGTTATTATATACAACATAATTAGTAAATCTAACGTTAAAATAACGATACTTGTTTCTCGCCGTCTTCAGTTTTCATTAATTAGACACTGTGACTTTCCTGAGTCAGATTTACTTATAATACAGCACATCCTTAACATTTAAAAGCTCTTAGACGACGGATAGTTAAATTACAAATCCTGTGTCGAGACATGTCAACAGAAAAACATATTGATTACACATCCAATGCGGGATTCAAACCAGTGACTGAAACATCGATATAACCACTAACTATAAATACTCCCCACGTAATTTTTGCACTGAATGAAAATAATATGTTATCAGCCTGTAAGCAGATTTCGAATTACAGCGGTTCATAGCAGAGACACGCGGCCATAATTATTTCAGGGTTTCAATTGCAACTTGCTACATCATCAGGCCGATCTGTCAAAAGGTGATCAAATTCGTATGGATATGACGTAGTGTAGGGATGGAGATCGATATAACATGAGTTGGCACTTTGTGCAGGTAAGCCATATCGAAGCAAATGCAGCACGTGTGTTTAGTATCACATAACACAACACAGATGGCACTGTATTTCCATCATCATTGATGATGTTGCATTCGTGGGTTTTCCTGATAATGGGTTAGCATTAACACGAATCGATCGACTAACGAAATAGCCCGTAGCTAGGACTACAATCCACTTAACGGTTACTGTGAATCTTAACGGAGATCACAAAGCATGCCATGGCAGCGACAAGAACTTCATTTGTATTTGTGAGGTCTGTGGTTTGGGTATTGGCGTCCTGGTGATATCGCGATTTTCGTCAGTTTTGCACGCGAATATCTTGAAATACACAGCAGTTGTCGCCTTCCAAATCTTTTGTTCACTATTCATGAAAATTTCATACCAGCATTATATATACCCTTGTAGTTGCTATGGAGTCATTAATCTGCGTAAGAATCAATTAATCTCTGACCGAGAGAAAATTCCCCTTACCAAGGAATATCTTAAACATTAACAAATGTTTTCGTTTAAAATTATGTAATTTACTGAGACTAGTGGGCTATTTTACGTGTTATCTTATTTGTTGTGGAAATTTTCTTCATTCTCCTGTTACGTCTGTTTTAGTTAGTTATATCCACCCGCAACCTGACCTCGGACTCTGTCTATGTTCTTCTTTCCGGATGAGATAATTTCCAAATATAAATAATCGTAATATTACAACCTTACGTATTAAAATAAATTTATATTATTTTTTTTCTCGTTACGTTCTTAAATAAGTAGATTTATAGTTTTTAGTCCTCAACAGATATTATTAGGTTTATTTTTTTTCGTTACGTTCTTAAATAGTAGATTTATAGTTCTTAGTCCTCAACAGATATTATTAGGTTTATGAAAAATAAAATGAATATGCTGAGAACAACTGAGAAAATCCATGAATCCTTCAATTACGAAAACCGAGATTGGTCGGCTGAGGAATTTTCGTATAACCTCTTGAATATAAGCCCTAGAAACTACCGCTGTGCTAAGCTGTTAGGTGTATCGCTGTAAAATGTTCTTGTACTCCTCTTATTTCCGGCAGATTAATCGAATACAGAACTCAAACAGCTTGCCACTTTTCAATGTTTTTAATTAGATGTGAGACGAGAGGCTTTAAGTGGGCCCACTTCGTCAATGCACGATTATCTGCTACGTAGAAAGAAAGAAAAAAAGAAGGAAATCAAGTAAGCCTGAGTGCGTAAATATGTTTGAAAACAACTCCTTAGGCAGAAAGGCCTTTCTTTTTTTATTTATTTATTTTTGCTGATATTTACATGAAGACTACGCAGTTCAGTGGCAAGGCCGTGTTGCTTTGCTGGTAGTAATCTTCCATTAATGTTGGTTTGCACTTAATTCGTGGTCTTTTTATAAAACGTACTTCACACAAGTTGATAAAATTATCCCCCAGCAAGAGCGGTATTAAAATAACAGTTAGGGATTTATGCGGAGAAGGATGTGTTCATATTTTTTCTTTTTTAAAGCATTGGTTCTGAAGACGTGACAAAATATATAATTAAATTAGCAAGTAAATTCTAAAGTTTAGAACATTGTAACTGGTAAGGATTCGCTAGAAAGCCTGGCAGAGGTTCGCCATCTTTTCATATCAGAATATAACAAATTTTATAATTTATTGCAGTCTTGTCTTTTTGATCTTTACAAGTATAAATTAATGTAATTATAAATATTTTAATACAGCTAAGGAATTATGAATGTTGAGCACGTTATAACGTAATTATACTTTGTACATTATGGGATGGAGTGAAAAATTTGTGTGCCATTGAAAACCGTGTCTTTTATGGCAAAGGGGGCTCTAAAGAGCGAATATTATCAGAGTCTGCTTCATGTAGTGCAGCAATGCTGTATTTACTCTGCTGGGAAAGTTATGAATAGGTCTTTTCTTTGCAGCCAATACTGATACATCGATATATCGGTAACAACGATCGAATGGTGAAATTAATACATAATAAAACGTATTATCCTGGAAACATGATGTACTGCAGGCTGTGCATGATAAATTAATCTAGAGAAAAACGAACCCTTACTCTTGTACTTGGGTACAAGAAAAACCTTAAATCTTGCACATTATACGCCGAAGAACACTGTAATCCTACGGTTTTATGGCTGTGAGTATAATGAAGAGTTAGAAATGCGTAACAAATAATGGCATGATGGTCTAAGATTAGTCCTTTCAAAATGATGTATCTACTCCAAGAGTTCTTATTGAGAAGTTTATAGTGGCTTAGCTAATAAAGATTTTGTCGCCTTTTATATAACCCTAGTATTCAAGCTCTCATGCGCGCGTTGATAAGTTTATGTTGTGAACCAGATTCAACCCCTCTACGTGATATTTACACAACATCCATTTTAATATTAATTTCCGATCTACAACTACGGCTGTCAATTGATCACAACCCTTCGGATTATCCGAATAAAATTGTATATGCATATTTTATTTCCTCCTTCCATGTTACATGCCCTATTCATCTAATTGTCTTCGATTTTAATTTCCTAAAAAAAATTTCTAGGAGATTATGACGGCGCGCTTTTGTGAAAACTGTAATGAACCTTCGGGTTTGTCAAAACGCTGGGAATTTCTCAATGTCACTTTAGTATATTCCAGTAACACCTAATGAATTGGGAGATATTTGGGTTCAAAAGTTTAGTTTAAAAATACCAGTCTTCTTAAAAATTTATCCTATAGGTCAAGTGACCTAATCCTAATATAGTAAAAGAACGATGGTAATTTTTACCTAATTCCAAATATCAAAGCACGTGTTATCGATTATCGAAATATCGGAACAAGTGCAAATAAATAATGAACTGCAAGCCGCCTATAAAAATAATATAGCTCTGTTGAAGTGGGATGAGCTTGCTTTGAGGAACAGTTTATTGTCCACTACAAATCCCTCGGCCCTTCGATTGGCGTTCTTATGAGCTGAGGCGGAGTCTTTCAGAAAGTGGTTCTAAACGATATTGCTTCCGCCTTCAGCCGCCTATATAAACCTCTCATGCGAATAAAGTCCCCTTTATGTAATTTGTTTTTCAGTTGACATATTTCTTTGTAACGTTTCTAACTTTCTGACACATTCAAAAACGATGTTTGACACCTAACTGCAGCTCTGACAATTGGATAAAAATTTGACTGGACAAAGGTTTTACAAAAAGTCCTCGTCGCCTCTCTCATTAAGACGTATAGATTCCATAGTCCATATCCCAAAACGAGTATCAAAGTAAATAACACACTTTATTCTGTTTAAGAATTGAAAAGAAAGGAAAATTAGCGTGTTTCCGAGTCTAGTGCGAGTCATGATATGCCTACTGTAACTCGGAAAGTGAGCATATCTATGCGTTTTAATACGCTGTTATTAATTTCAGTAGTTGTCATGATTAGTGAAGTGTTAGAATACTTTCAGTTATTGATTACAACCAAGACATTGAAACTCATCCTTTCGGTTATGAAGATGTTGTTCTAGGTTTGGCGCAGTGTTGATTCATCAAAATCATCATCGCCGCAACGAATACCTCAGAACTTTGTTATGATTTGTTACATATTATTTTCGGTAGACATTTGTATGACGTCACTTTTAGCTGTGATTAGTACGTATTTATTTTCAGGTATTATTTGTAATACGTTGCTCTGATTACGAGTTATAATATGTTGCTTTAAGATTTGCGAGGTTTTAATTTCGAATTTTTCTATTTCGAAAGAAAAAAAAGAACGTTCTTTTGGGCATAATTGATTGTTCCGTAAGATAAAATTAACTTGCACACTGATAAATTTAAACTTCGGTCTGCCCAGGATAGTTGCGAGAAAGAGGAAGCTAATTATGGGTTTTAAAGTTATCGAAGAAACTTTACGTAGAGATAGCAAACTTTTTCCTTTTGGGTACAGTAATAAGACTTGATTCTTCATGCCCCGGCGTAACTTAATTATCAGGACAGAAATAAATCAGTACCTTTATGTAAAAGTCGGTTTTAGTGCAAACTGTCTAATGTCTTGATCGCTGTTTCACTATCAGATTGTAGTTCTTCGAAGTCTATGTAAAGCTACTGACTCGACGTCAAATGCGATTTATCCATTACTTGTATCTTTTCGTTAAATATATTCGTTTGTCATAACTTCTGTGATTAGCTTATACTCCTCACCGATCAGATTCGTCGAGAAAAATCTTGGAGTGAGATCGATTTTACATTAAATATTTATTATACCTTTACCCATTAGTTATAATAATCCCGTAAAGCTTTATTAGGGACAGCGATGATAACAGACCTATAATAACCAGCGTTCTCAGTGTACAGGCAATTTGGCTATTGTATTTGGTATTGAAAATATGCGTGGAACTTTATATAAGAGTATGTATTAACTCTACAAACGTCAAAATACATTTACAAACGCGTAATAATGAGTTAATTTGTTTATGAAGATACCTGTCGTCTGGGATATTGCGTCGCGTAGTCTGGTACATACTGACAGATATTTCAGAGGTTCTTTGTGTTGAAACAGAGTCTTGAGGATATTTGGACATTAGGAGTAAAATAATGGAGGCTCAATAAATTACATAATGCATTGCTTTACAACTTGTACTCTTTATCATGTATTATTAATATATCAAGTAGGATGAGATGCGCGAAGCATGTTGAAAGTATGGGAGAAATGATAAATACATGTGAATAAATCTTTAGTAGAGACACCTGAAGAGATGAGACCGACTTGGAGACATAGATTTGAGGATAATATTAAAACGAATATTAAATCAGTAAGAAGTGAAACTGTATAGAGGATTGACATGTCTCATAATACAGTCAAGTAACGGAATATTGTGAAAAGTGTAATGAACTTTCGAGCTTGTTTTTTGGCTGTCTGCATCGATAAGAATTACAACCAAAGAAAGGTGCAAGTTGGAACAAATATAAATCAAATTCTGCGCTGAGACAATTTTTAATTGAGAGCGAGACAGGGAGCTACAATTTTGACGTTGACTGAAGTTTCATTCAGACACTTCCAAGTAGCAACCATGAATTGCTAACCGCGTGCCGTATTTATGAATAGGATGACTTTTTCTGCCTCTCTCAGTCACTTCCTGATACGTTTTTCTTTTTAGATTGGACTTCTCCTGAGTTAGTCAGGTTCTCATGCGAAATCTTTTATCTCCTCTACTATTTTTCCTTCTTCCACTTTGCTGAGTCGAGTGGTTTATTCTTTTCTTTTGCCCGTTTTCCTTCGTCCCTCTGGACTCTTTGTTCCTATGTATTCAAGCTCTGCAGCGCGAGACAGTCTAACTGATAGGAGACGATGCATTAGTCACGTTGGATTACGATGAGCAGCACACGTGGCAATTTGCGCGTACTTGCTGTCTCCTGGGAACTAAACTCTGCTTCCACTTCTTAAAAGAAACTCAGTTTGAAAAAGCGTGTTATGGCTTTGTTTCCTGGGATAAGTTTATTATTATTCAGTGTTCTGTCTGATGACAGGTCCATTGCTCTGCCCAAAAAGAGCTGTCCAGTTTTCCCTATTCTCAGCTTCTCGTTTTAATTCCTGAAACTTCATCTTCTTTCCCTGTTTCAGATCGTCAGTTAGCTGTATCAGTCTTCTTTTCAGTCCTCGCTTTGGGATAAGTTTATACATGTTTAATGTTTGTTTCTTCCTTGAATCATATCAGAGCTTGAAAAATGCCCCTTTCGTAACGAAAGTATTTCCTAACATAACAGCCAGTGTCCGTCGCGTTAAATAGAAACAAATGAGCCCCTCGTGCTGGGCGGAAACATTTAAAGTAATTTCTGACGGTAACGACTCTACAAGCAAGAAATGCAAACGAGTTTATGGTGATAATTATGGTGGGGTCTGCATTTTCGGAAGTCTGGAGTGTGTAGTCAGGGAGGGGCGGATTTGTGTTTGTGTTTGACAAGAATTTGACTTCAATCGTCGTGAAGATATTCTCACATTTAATTTTCTCTATAAAGACATTTTATAAATGTTTTACTTTCAATGTAATTTGTAAAGATAATGTTCCAATAAGTCGTATTGCTGTTAAGGGCAAAAGAGTTTTAATCTGGCAAATATAATGGGGCATTGTATACCTACTTGGGTCCCACAATATTGACCACATATACTTAGGCAAGAACCAAACATGGCGGCCTAGACGTTGGGTCTTCTTCTCCATATTCGGGAGGTCCCGGCAATAATTTTCTTCTGAAGACCGGATAAACAGCCTGAGATTTTCTCTATTTCCTCAGCCCCTTCAGGCAAATTCTGGGACAGTACCTTAAATTAGGCGACAACAGCTTCCTTCCATGTTTTTCCAATACATTATTCACCGTCATTTTATTATTTGAAGTTTCTATGTTTAATTTTCAATGCCGTTAAATAAACCGCAAATAAATAATACACCACCGGGCAAACGTGGGAGAAAAATAGAGCCGAATAAGGGAAAGTGTTAAATATTTGTGCATCTTACACATCAGACAATATTCATTACAATTTGGATACAAAGAGTAATTAGGCTATAAAATATTCATAAATAGCTGACTGTACAGAACAAATTTTCTTTTAGGAGCTTACAGCCTGTCAGCTTATTAGACACGTGTAATTGTACTAAGTATTGTATGTACGTAATGGTCTTCGATGCATCGATTGGTTGTCAGCGCATTGATGTTAGTCGTGCTATTTTGAGATACTCTGTCACGGTACAAGCCTTGTAATGAACTGATTCGTAGTACAGAGTATTCTATTAGTCCTAGAATTTGTATTGAGACAAAGCTTGCTTCTCGGATCTTTAAATATACGGTTACATGCATTGGTTATAAGAGCATCCCGCTGCGAAGTGTTAACAGCGTAGATTATTTAATCAGTTGATATGAAAGCTCCTAAAATACAAGTCTGACAAGTCAAGAAACAGGAGAGAAACGTAGGTAGACAAGGAGCAAACACTGTAAATGTTTAGTGACTAACAACAGTTTGTTTCCATGCTGCAAACTTGTGGAGCGTTTTCGACGTTACTAGAGCCGAAAATAACATTCAAGTTTCCTGCAATGGTTAGTAAATAGAAACATCACTTCGAATGTGTGAGGAGGTAGGTTAGTGATTAGTTAGTCGGATTAAGTTTAAATAAACACAACAGTTCTTAGCGTAAGGATTGTGCTGAACACAGTCACTACAGCCACAGACTTTCAGTGGCAGAGGTGAAATTACTTCTAGTCTCCCAACCGAGCTATGTACCAGCAGTATGTCCCAATAAAACTAGTTACCAAGAAGTAGGATTTGTGGTTCTTACAGCGGTGAGTACGAAGACAGCCATCTGTACGTACAGTCTCTCCCCTGATTTTCAAGTTAAAAATGTCAATTACAAATTCATATAAGACTACTTAGACTATCTAAACAACGGAAAATGCCTCCATTTATTAATACATCTCTATGGGCTGAGCACACATACAGAAGATATATTTCAGTCCTTCTGACAAGCTATTTTGACTGAAATTTGTTTTGGTTATCCTCAGTCACTCCAAACAACTAAGCGATATATTTTTTACAATTTTTTTCAATTCGAACATTCATTAATCATCCAATCATTTGATGCTATAAAATACAATCTGAGCTATTGACAGCGTCGTTAAATAAACCACAAATAAATAGTATATAAACGAAGAAGTAGAGACGAAAGAAAGGATGTAATGAGAAAGGATAGATCTCGGAGGATAGATGACGTACCAAATACAGGGAGGGTGACAAGACGCCAGAGGCAGATGATCGATGCCAAGGGACAGAAGATAGATGAGGATAGTAAACAAAAGACTGAAGACATAAAACAGATGGTAGAGCACAGACGAGATATCAGGGCTGTAGCAATTAAATGACCATTATTTGCATTTGTCTTTTTACGTATGAAATTAAATTTTTAAGCTTGGAATTTAATATCATCACCAAAACATATATAGCTTTTATATCAATACAGTGCAATAAGTTCATAACTTCAAAACTGATCTCAGATCAGAGACTACAAGCTGAATTTAAGCATGTGACTAGGCACAGGAAAAAAACTAAGAGTGAATTCTCTAACATGGAATCATCCTGAAATCAGGCGCGAACGAGGTGTATTCACGAGCAGACCGTGCGTTTATTGTCGAACATAACTTCGCATCAAATCGTCTACTGTTGTTCGTGAACCATCTAACGAAGCGTATCTTGACAACGAATTACCGAATAAGACAATACACGGACTGCTAACAACATTTCGGAATACAAGAAGAATTTGGCTGTGACAAATGATATAACAGCCATACCGATTTAAACCAATTCATCAGCTGCATTAACGGTATAGGGCTGGAAGAATACGAGGTGCGATCGGAAAGTTTCAAGACTGCGCCTATATATCTATCTATATATATATATATATATATATATATATATATATATATATATATATATATATATATATATATATATATATATATATATATATATATATATATATATATATATATATATATATATATATATATATATATATATATATATATAGATAGATATATAGGCGCAGTCTTGAAACTTTCCGATCGCACCTCGTATTCTTCCAGCCCTATACCGTTAATGCAGCTGATGAATTGGTTTAAATCGGTATGGCTGTTATATCATTTGTCACAGCCAAATTCTTCTTGTATTCCGAAATGTTGTTAGCAGTCCGTGTATTGTCTTATTCGGTAATTCGTTGTCAAGATACGCTTCGTTAGATGGTTCACGAACAACAGTAGACGATTTGATGCGAAGTTATGTTCGACAATAAACGCACGGTCTGCTCGTGAATACACCTCGTTCGCGCCTGATTTCAGGATGATTCCATGTTAGAGAATTCACTCTTAGTTTTTTTCCTGTGCCTAGTCACATGCTTAAATTCAGCTTGTAGTCTCTGATCTGAGATCAGTTTTGAAGTTATGAACTTATTGCACTGTATTGATATAAAAGCTATATATGTTTTGGTGATGATATTAAATTCCAAGCTTAAAAATTTAATTTCATACGTAAAAAGACAAATGCAAATAATGGTCATTTAATTGCTACAGCCCTGATATCTCGTCTGTACTCTACCATCTGTTTTATGTCTTCAGTCTTTTGTTTACCCATTAATGTAATCGTTTTGTGCGCGAAATGGTTATGTGTTGGGGGTTCGTTTAAAATTAAATAACCCGTACACGTTGAGGGTGCATGAGTGTTACCCATCATCCTGTAATTTATTTTTCAGGCCCAAATACTATCGTCAGTACCGTATTTTATTTTCTTATAAGGAGACCAAATTTCTTACTCATAAAAAACAACGGGTACAATTATAATTTCGAAACTTTCAATCATTACGTTCAAAAACGGGACACAAGGAAATGCAAGCTTCCGAAGTGAATGGTAACACATAATCCACACATTTAATCTGTCCTCAGTATTTTCGTGAATGTGATTGAAACGTGCTTATAGAGAGAGAAATTATGGTCGCTCACGAGTGTAACACTACTTTGGAGGGCGTGTATATAGAGCTACCACAAAACTGTTAGTTGTGACTGATTGTGACAAATTATATTTCGTTACTAGCTTTATGCGAATATTATAGCATTTTCGTGTTGAAAAAGATTTTGTGAAAAATAAAACTGACCGAAATGCTTAACGATATTGTTTTACACCTTCAGTTGTTATATTTTACAAAACTTGTAAGTAAGAAACCGTAATCTCACTTTTCATTTTAAACAGTATATACATAAATAATCTTCGATGTAGTATTAAACCTGTGCCTTAAAATTGAACTCCTTTAAAAAATGTGGGAGCTTCTAGATCCTTGCCTTTACTTTTGTCGTAAGTTGAAATTTGTACCCAGTTCGCAAAGTAAAAGTCTTCTTTTAGCTCTTATTAAAGGGCCCTTAAATTAGTCTTTTACTCCCATTTCCGAGGTTTCTTTTATTCTATACGAAAGTTTAATTATGAATTCCTTCGAATGAAGAGAAAGCAAAATGAGAAGAAGTTTTAGTAATCTTTGAAGTACTAATTATTAGGTCCGAAGGCAATATATACGGCTAACTAAATGATAGCTTTCAGAATTTTCATTTGATAACGTTTTGGCTGACGGTTGGTATTACACTTAGCTCTTATGGGTTTCCACATTGGAAATTATCACCAAAACTCCGGATGTTATTGGATTTCTACACCCTCTCAGTTGTAATAAAAGTTTTATGCTTTCATTTATTCTTTGGCAATGACTATATTTAACACTCATAATTTTAGTTTAAATAGATTTATAGAAACCATCGATTCCTTAAGTTATATTTTAATTGTCATTTATGAATTATAAGACACGAAAATAGATACGCCTCTCCTTAGCAGGGGAGAAAGTTTTGTGTCTCGAATATATATTTTGTACATAAGCCTACTGCCAGCTCTTGCAACTCGTGTGTGGGTGTGTAATATGAATATTTTACCACAGGACATTTGAACCTACGACGTAAAAGTTAACAGCAAAATGGAGAAAATGATAAGTGTAATTTCAGGTTCTAACAGCAGAGTATGAATTTGGTGTCTTCTGGGTTGTTGCGCTGTGTAGTAAGGTAAAAGTTTACTGACGCTTCACAGATGCTAAGACCTCAAAAATCCACAAGACAGCCACTTACTGGAGAAAATAACATAATGAGAAGATTCACAATTTTATTTCTCGAGCTAATATTGTTAAGAAAATTACGCCAAAAGGAATTATGTTTACGGGGAGACAAGAAATTCATATAAAGTTTTGTTTGGAGGACCTGAAAGAAAATAATTATTGTAATGGAAAACGTTTCAGGGAGTGTAATATTAAAATGGATCTAGTTAAATTATACATGAAAATGCAAATTGACTTAATTTCACACGGTTTTAGAGTCCATACAAGGGCTTTTTTAAATAAGGTAATAACCATTCAGGTCGTGACAGTAATGAATTTCTTGATCATGTACACAAAAGAAAATTCGTAAAACTGAGTCACTCAATATAAGTTTGTATGACTGTGGGTTTATTGTATGTTATAAGACTAATAATCTAGTGATAATGTAAGATATATAGATTTCGCTAAGACTAAATTTAATTGAGTCTTCTCAAGAAATCAGCCGCGTCAGGTGGTCGCAAAAACCGACGTTTCGTGAACCAACTCGATTATCATTATCAGAGATCTGATGTCTGAGGAGCCTGGACATAAGATCAAGGTCAGATTATCAAATCTTGTTCTTGAACGCCTGGAACCTTATTTTATTCCAATAGTCCGATACAGTTACAACCCCACTGAAAGCAAGTAAGGAGCTTAAGCTTTTAGACCAAAATTTAAATATTTAGCTTTTACACGCAGCCAGGAGACGAGAAGATAAGAGACAACCAATTAATACACATGGCCAGGTTAGTTAATTTTGTACCTCTGCATTCCAAACTGAGTGTCCGTCCTACTTCAATACGACGTACACTGTTATGATCATGTTATAGTCATCCAAATCTGCAACATTAAAGTTACAATGTGCTGTCACAGAGGATAACGTACATCATGTGTACATTTTCATACGAATTGTCTGTTAATGCGTGATAATTCCATTCTCAAAAGTCGATCTGAATTAGTCATAATAGGTAAAATACACACGCAGTCTATTTTACTGCAGTGGTGACGTGTCATACGATGCAGTGAGATTGTCCTTGTTACATCTGACACGCAGTGCATGTCGGTACACGGCCGACTGAAATTCCACAAAATCCTTTGTTCACTGTCCTGGTGTTGCAAAGCTCAATGCAGTCTCAGTACTGGTTAAATTAACCACAGGATAAACTAGTATTTTATTTAACCAGGTGGTATCAATATTACAACATTTATAGGCCACAGCTGTTGTTAGCGACAAACTAGTCATGTAGTACGAGAATATACGTCCTTTATTATTAAAGGTTATTTCAGCATGTACACAGATAAATCCAACGTGTTTACTTTGAATGCCAAACATAATGCCGAAATCAGTTTCATTAATCAATTACATATTTATAAATCAATGTACAAAATCACTAAATAATTTATTCATAAAGTAATTAATTAACTAGTGAAATGACCTCCATGATACGTGTCCCACACTTATGCAATGTGTGTAAATTATTTTGTCATGCTTTGAAGAAGTTAAGAAAAACGTATCAATATTTTTGGCCTAACATTTTTATAGACTTTAATTTTGAAATTATAAAACTAATCGTTGGATGAAGTAAACGCATAAGACAGAAGGTAAGTCAGTCTGATTGTAATCTTCCTACTTGTCAGGGGGTATTTTGCTATACGTAAATTATTTAACGCATTACAACAAAATATGGTATCACGGATCCACAGAAAGATGTAGATATTTGAAGAGTTGCCTATATTATATCAAGATCAAATCAACTGATTCCACGGAAAGAGGCTGTACCAAGGAACTAGCAAAGAAAATTACATATTCTTATGGAATATTAAAAGGATCCTACCAATACAAACTAGCCACACATTCACACTCTACGATTTTAAGATCCACTTTAAATATTCCGTAGTATTTGAGCATGTATTTTCGCTTTACTGTTCCAAATACTTTACTTCTAAATAATACAGCTTGCATTCAAATATATTTTCGAAGGCAGAGAAAATAAGATTTATATTCCCCGCTTAAAATTCCCCCAAAAATATGTACCGCGAAACTACCATTAATTTTGTGCTAAGTTACCTGTTCCTCATCAGGACATCTATGCCTAGGTCACGCAAGTAGACTCTTCCCTTAAAGGTTTTTCAACTACAATTTCATGGACTTTCTTCTCGGTCGTACACTTGCTCACAGCTCGAACTTTTTTTAATTCCCTAAGGACCGTACAAAACCATGTTGTATAATAATAAAAGTAATTAATGTATGCAGCTGCGCATTTATAAATGGAGATTAAAAATTCTGAAGGAGGAAGCAACGCGTCTGGATAATCTATATTTCCACCTGGAATACCTTATCCCAGTCCTTATTAAATTAACTCACTTTAAACTCTAATTATGGTTTATGGATATTTATTTCAAATTTGTTAGACCAGGAGTTTTCAAACTTTTTGGTTACCGACAATTAGGAGAATCTTGTATTTACATTGGGCACAGTATTAATATACGGAATAAAAATGAACATTAAAGTAGATTACGAATAGATTCTCACGTTGTGTTCTGACATAAAACGATCTTACAAATAATGTTTTACCAAAAAAGAATTCCTAACCAATAATAAGCCATTTTCTTACAAAAGTAACTTACTTTGGGAGTTGTAAATTCAGAAGCAATTCCGGGGGCAGGAAGGCAGGGTTACCTATCCTTGCAGTAGACACTACAGGGCATATTAATTTATTTTCATCTTTTATTTAATTGGTCTAAGCGTTAAATTGTTTGCCGTTTTGAATATGACGAGAAATTAACATATTCTGCATGTAGTATATATCCCAAATTTAAATTAGATTGTAAATAGCAGAACCATTTTCCATTTTGTAGGCTACCGGAGCCCTTTTATCTTCTCTTTCCATTAGCGAAATCGCATCCAGCTATCTCCATTCTATTATCGCAAAGGTAGCATTTATAGTTGAAAATGTAACAATTAGTTGACGAGATGTCCCGACTCCCATTGAAGAACCAAGCATACGACAAAAGGGGATGATATTTCTACATAGTTTAGACTGCTGCATTTAATTTACAGCACACCTTATCACCATTATCTTTAAGTCTTAAGAGAATAATTAATATATGTATTTTATGCTTGTAAATTCCGCGCAATTCACAGAACGAGGGTTGCTTTATTCGTGTTATAAATTAGGTTTATGATTCATCCAACAGGAAATTACTAGACTGAGTCTCTTTTCGACATATTACACCCAACAGATGGCACTAAAGTCAAACGTGCCTAATTTTACAGTGAAACTGATCTTATATCACAGCCTGAACACAAATTGTGCACCTAGAAATTCTTTATTTGAAATCAAAATTGCAAACACAATCTGTGTACAGTCTGTATCTTGAGTAAAACCAAGCAACATCAATGGTAGAAGATCTTTCTTTGTAGACAAATGTCTCACTGTCTGCAGTCCAACACTGTAGTGCGACATGGAAATTACTGTAATCTTGGATGGAGGCGTTATGTTCAGACGGAGAAGCCAGATTGACGCTGGTTTGGTTTAACTCTCACCAACGTGACAATCAGTAAGTAGTACAGCGAAAATATATATGCCTGAATTTGTCAGATTTGTATATAACAGAGTGAAGTTTTCAATTTTGTCGTATGTTTACAGCTGGAACATTTACAACTCCCTCTCCGTACATAACGACCGCACATCAGAGTCCCTGACCTTTAAGGCAGCTACTAGAGCCTTTGCTTGTACGTCACCCAATGGCCAAGTCTTTTCTTCTGCGATCACCGGAGCAAACGAAAGATTGTGACAGCGGAAGAAGTGGAAAGATAAAAGAAGAATAAAAGGGAAAACTGGAATCCAACGGTTAGAAAAGAAAGTCTGAACCCCCAGTATCAAACAGACGTCATGTTTCTTTCTTGACTTTGACAATTCAATTCCTTTTTATGAGGAATCGGTTTTTTGTCAGAAGTGGGCTAGAGTGTTGGGGGGGGGGGTGCCTTTCGTGGGTGAAAGAAAGGAAGGGCAAGAACAGAGTTTTGGAAACTTTCCTCATTCATACTAACTCTTCTCTTCTACATACAAGTTACTTCAAAGATGTCATGTCTTCATTTACCCTTCCGCTAAACCCTGCGATGCGTAAGGCAAAGCCCAATACAAACATCCTTGTATGACACAAGTCGATGATACTAGGTCAGAAAATGTTTTACGCAGTAGCAGTTATTGACCAAACATTTTATATGTTTTATATAAGCCTCAACTTTGTGAGTTATCAATAAGCCACAATGCCATGAATGTAAAGACTGGGCTATGAAAATTTATTGCCTCAAACTTCAGTCATGTTTTTTCTCTGCTATAACTTTTTAGTTTCCAACATTTCTTGATGGCATGTTTGTGCTGTCAGTACAGACCCAACAGCGTGTGGAATGAGAAAGTTTGTTCAAACACAGCTTCACCACGGGACTCTCTTCTTACTGCAGATCATATTCCTTAATTAAATTGCTGCCAGGAGACGCCTTGTACCCATACCAATAATGGAGGGACGCATCCACATTGCGTATCTCTGCTTGCTCAACGCTAAGGGAAGGCAAGACGAGGCAACCACGCACACAAAAGTAAAGAAATTCATGCGATTTCTTTCATCAGATACATTTAGGACCTTGCCATATTTAAAGAAGATTAACTATAATTATTAAAATTAAGGGGCCCCACTCTCAATTCAGATATACGCCGGGATCGTGGGTTTAAATCCCGCATGGTGCATGTTTATTTACATTGCTCTGTAATGTTCTGAGAAGGCAAAGTGTAAAGTTAAGCTAATCACTCATCGGTCTGTCGTTTTGTCTAAGACAGTGCATTTATTTCTATTTTATTACATAGCGACGCACCTGTATGTGACGAAATTTTTCTTATAACACGTAAACCTCACAATGTTATTTTATAAACGTGAATCTATTGGTGATAGGCCTCTGCTGCCTAGATTTTTAAAAGCGAATTTTATGGACCAAACTGTGATATACAATCATTTTGTTTATTAACCAAGTACAGCCCATTAATAGTCAAATTTTGTAAACGTACACAAATACGCAATGTTACTTTTTACTGGCACAATTTTATGCTTATGTACAGTGAAAATGTTCCATATTTTATTAAATGAAATCATAACAGTGCTAACAGTAATATTGTCTATCCCGTACTCCTTTTAAGCCATGTATAGGAACGTCTGTGTTCTAGCCCATAGACTGACATTTAAATATTACCATAAAGCTAAAGCATTACCAATCTATTAATATTAACAGCACTTCATGCCAATATAGATCGTGTATTAAACATTAGGAACAGACGTCAGTATTAGAGAGAATTTGTGTTGTGAGAGTCGAGAGGAGGAGGTGTGTTAAATTTGCTTTAAACTTCGTCACACATCCCTTTGAGACATATGTTCCCCACAATGTCCCCCAATCATTGGAGCCATCATTATGTTATAAGCCATTTCACACATAACGCCGTAAAGCATCCCACATACATAGTATGGGAATTAGCCACTAGCTTATTGGAAATGCTGCTATGAATTAACAACGCATGCGTCACTCATTTGCTGCACTCAGTGCTGTGCATACTACAAAATAATCATGGCTCAGATCAAAGTGTTTAATTACCTTTATGCACTGTAACAGACACACTAAATTGTGCGAGAAATAATTTAATGGGCACTTCGTTTAAAATACCCGAATAAAAATTGCTGATAACTAAGGAAAAGACTAGTAAGATTTTGACACACGAACCGCGGTAGAAGTTGCGTCATCGTGAGATTATGGATTAACCGCAGATAACTGAACTAATACAAAGCCGCAGAGAAAATTACCGAGTGTCGAACACAATGCGAAATATTTATGAACATCATCATTCATTTAGTCAGTTTGCTCTCTGACGCTGATGCTGGTTTTGTGTTTTGGGATTCTATTGTTAAAATGTGATTTCAGTTTTTAAATACAATACTCGAATTGCAATTTTTATCTCAAGGATAACACACCACACCACATCGGGTACCACAACACATCACCAATACCCGTTCAAATACATCAACATCTATGGGAAAGTTTTTGGCCCTTATTTTGAGAATCAACTAAAATGCTTAAGTAGACAACATGTTCCTCCGAATAATTGGTACTTACAAGCCCAAACGGCGTTAGAATCCAGAAGAACAACACAGAAAAATCATCATCATGATTAAATTAAGAGCAGATGTGTCCTTCCTTAAAAACCTAAAAATTAAAATGTAAAAAATCTAAATTTCGCCCCTTTCTTTTATATCTGTGTGGAACTTGATCTCTTATCCTAAGGAAAAAGCACAGATGAACAACACTTTAGAAGGAATATTTGAAACTAAAGAAGTAGCAGGAAGATGGAAAAATTATATAAAAATGAGTTTTATAACCTGTAGCCTATTCTTCACCGAACGTTAAGGTATTAAACAAAGGACAGTTAGCCATGTGGAAATTACTCATGTAAGGCAATGCTTGAACAAATAGTAGTCCACAATTTAAACGTGGATTGTCAAATTGAGGAAGCTGAGATGGGCAGGAAATACAGCGCGCATGGATGAAATAAAAATTAATCTAAACTTCGAACGGAAAACATTAACAAAAAGAAACAGCATGGAAATCATTGGCGTAGATGGAAGGATAATGTAAGAATAGATGATAAGAGACAAATATGCTTGAAGATTTGGGCTTAATTAATTTAGTTTCATAAAATGAGGGAATTTCGTGATTGGTTGAGGAAATATTGGCTTTTCACGGAATGCCTTGTATGAAGTTTGTGTGATTTGAGGTTTTCACAGCCGTGAATATGAAGATTTCTGGGTTGTTGTGCCGTGTAGTCTGGTAGATGTTAACCAACGTTTCAGACGTAATACTGCCTCCGTCATCAGGGCGATGAATATTTCTGTCTTCTGGGTTATTGCGCTGTGTAGTCTGGTCGATGTTTACCAACGTTTCAGGGGTCATACTGCCTCCGTCATCAGGGCGATGAATATTTCTGTCTTCTGGGTTATTGCGCTGTGTAGTCTGGTCGATGTTTACCAACGTTTCAGGGGTCATACTGCCTCCGTCATCAGGGCGATGAAGATTTCTGTCTTCTGGGTTGTTGCGCTGTGTAGTATGAAATCATCGCCCTGATGACGGAGGCAGTATGACCTCTGAAACGTTGATAAACATCTACCATACTACAAGGCGCAACAGCCAAGAAGACAGAAATCTTTGTATGAAATTTACTTGTTTATGTGTTTATTCAAGTAAAGTCGGTACGATCCGGCCAGTAAGCGACTGTCTGGGAACAGGAAAATGGGGAATCTATTCCCAGCTAAGGCAGGCATTTTTCTCGTCACCACGTTCAGACAGACTCCTGGGATCTACTCTGCATTATATCATGGATATCCGAGGGTGTGCCCCAGAGGCAAAGGGGCTTGATCGGTCACTCCTGTCTAGTGCAGGGGCCTGGATTACGAACAGCTTACACCTCTACGTTCAATACCCGTTCATCTTCATGACACGGAGCTTACAGGCAGAGACATCTTTATGTTTTACCCCAACTTTATTAACTTATTTATTGACGTGTTTGCGCAGAGGAACAAAGTTAGCAAGAAATGTGCAACATATATGTTAATCAATTAATAACTTAACATAAAATATGAGTCATAAAAATAGTCTACTAAATAATTAAAATTTTCCAAGATCATTCATTGAAATTTCTCATATATTCTAGTGATGACGTACATTTATTATACATACAAATCTATTTTTTTTTATTTTAGTGTTCTGTCTGACGACAGGTCCATATGAACAGGATCCTTCCATCCTTTTCTCGGACTGGGACCTGTTCATATACGTTCTTGGCAGATGATCCAGAAGTGCTTTGCCATTGCCTTCTTCTGTGTGTGAATGCTAAATTTTGTAGCTCTAAACAACGCATTTGCAGACCTGTACAACAAACGGAACTACTGTCAGGGAAGACCTTTATCTTCGACTGCTAAACGTACAAAAGAGTTTACGAACTGTCGAATAAGAATTTGGAAATACCCAATCATTCTGGCCAAACATTAAGTTAAAATTCTATTTAAAGTATCAGCACTATTGTCTAATTTACTGTACAATATTTACAAAGACTTTATGACAGTGAAACGCGTATTAACAAGGAGAAACAAACGCAGGACAGTATAGTGAAATAAAATGTTATGAAATGGTGAAAAGTGGTAATCGTTTCGGATAGGATAAAAAATTACATTAACGAAGAACTACATAGACCGCCACACTTACACCACATACACGCGGGAAACAGATAAAAAAGTGAGATAACTAACAATATTCTGAATTACAATCCACGAACTGTTTCCTCCTCACTACACAAGAAATCAGCCATGCTCCTGATTGGCCTCAGGGTGTGACCTAAGCCATTACACACTTCCTCTCCCGAGTGTACGAAACTGAAAGCCGTCCAGCTGAAGCACATGGCGTTGAAAGGAATGTTAGCTGGACGAATTGTAACCGTAATCAATACAATAATACAATTATACACTTGTTTCAATAATACGAAACAATGTATATTCTTAGTATTACTGAC